>JAJEJO010002055.1:131713-160792 GCA_020662805.1 Glaucomys volans
TATTTTATTTTATTTTATTTTATTTTATTTTATTTTATTTTATTTTACTTATATGTTGTGGGCCAAACATTCCCTTTGATTTATTTTTGGTCATTAATTACATGGCACTTGTACAGTAGGCTGGACTGGGGGAAGCATTTAGAATGAATGAAGATGTGAGAAATTTGGGGTGAGCAGCAGGTCTATGTAGTTGGGGAAAGTTAGCACCCTTAGGTACTGACACTCAGAGAATGTGAGCCTCTGAAGGAGTAGACCAGAGAAGCAACAGATTCCCTGTGTCCTGGGATAGGTCAGTCTGGAAGAAAGTTGATAGGAAATGGTAGGAGCAGATATAAATATTTCTGTCCCTCTGTTAACACCTTGTTTTGGAGGGACAAAAAGGTGATGAGGAATCTAGGGAAGCATACTGTGGGAAGAAAAGGATCATTACTTTTACATTCATACTTGAAATTTCTTTCATTTTCCAAGAATCACCATCACTGGCACAGCCAGTGAAAATGGAAAGGGCATGATTAGTTAGTTTCATATTACTGTAATGAAATATATGAGGAAAATAGATCAGAAAGAGAATAAATATTTTGATTCAGATTCTGGAGGTTCCTGCTGAAGATCAGGTGGCCCCATCATTTTTACCCTCTGGCAAGAATTGCAAGTCATGGGTGGGATGTGTGGAAAAGCATGCCACTTACCTGATGAATAGAAACCAACCTTTGAGAGAAAACCAGGTTCTCTACTTCTGTTGGCAGGTGGGGTTTGTCGAAGCTACAGGTATATGCATCTGGAAAATCTGTTTTAGTGTTAGCACCTGATCATACCAGGAGTTGCCCACCAGTGACAACTCCAGCGATTGCAGTTGGAAAAGCCAGATTCCTCTCCATTACTACCATGTGGTGTGTTGGAGCACTCAGTGGCAGAAAATGCCCTCCAGTGTAGCAGCAGACCCCAGCAGCTCACTGCCAGTTTCTTTCTGCATTCTTGCACATTTGAAGAATGAAATCGATATACAACAATGGAAGTGAAGAGTGAAAGAAGTATTTTTTCAAGTGAGAAGAAAAGAGACAGAGCTCTGTCTGTATAAGTGAGGACCTGATACCATTGCCACCTAAACATTGCCTAGGGGTTCATAAAGTAGTGGGTAGGGACATTGGTCCTCACTAATGGAATCAGTTCTTGGAAAAGTACCAACACTCTTGGTCAAAATCCATGCCAGACAGGTGTTGGAGAAGAACCCATGCTATTGGATAGTTCTCAAGGTCGAGTTTTCCTGACACTTCCATTTGGGTCTCTCTCACTTCTGTTTTCCTGCCACGTGGGATTGAAGTCTTGGTTGTAAATTTTCTACAGATTATTTTCATGCAGTCATCTTTACATTTGGAGAAAAGCCTTAACTGTGGCCTATTAACTATCCTATATTATTCACTCAGAAACAAAGAGAAGCAGGAAGAGGAAAAGATAGGGAAAACTACAATCCCACTCTCCCCAAATCTTGAGAACCTTCCAAAATCCCACTTTCTCAAGGTCATAGCATCTTCTCTAGGCACCATCAGGATGCAGTATTCTACACCTGAACCTAAGGGGGACTTTCAACAAACAAGCTGTGGCAGATATTGACCGTATCTGCTGGTTACATGAACTGGTTCCAACAGGAAGCTGGACAACCTGAGTTCTCCAAGTTCCCATGTATTTGTCCAGGGGATTCCATTGTATTTGGTGCAGTGACACTGATGTCACCCTCAACAGCAGCAGCCTGGAGGCTGAGGGTAACCTTGTTCATAATTATTATAGTGACCTGGGAGGATTCTATGCTTAAAAACAAGCATGATACTAGTTGTGATTTTATAGATGACTTATTTTAGGACTATGCTGTCTTACATGATGAATACTGTCCACAATGACTATAAACTTACATTAAAATTGAACTTCAAATTCAACCTGTCAGTTGCACTTGCTTCATTTCAAGTGCTCAGTGATGTATGTGTCTAACAGTTACCACATTGAACCACTTGGATATATAACTTTTTATCATGTTATAATATATTTTGGTTTAAAAGATTAACTAGATCATTCACAGTGTTTTAGCTCAGAGTACAAACCTCCAGGCATTATTCACAAGCCTGAGGGTCCTCTGTTCCTTTCCAAGCTAGTGCAGCTTCTGTGGTCTAGAGCTGGCTTTGGGAGTCTGGAATGGAAGAAATGTGAATGAACTGACAGATGGAGACCAAAAGGACTGTACTCTACTAACCCTGCCATCATGCCCTGAAGTCCACAGGAGCTTTCTTAAATATTTTTTTCATCTGAAATGGATCACAGAATCACAGAATCCAGCCTTTAACTGTCTATTGTGCCTAAACAGTCTGTCTCTCTCTCTCTCTCTCTCTCTCTCTCTCTCTCTCTCTCTCTCTCTGCTTTGGTACTGGGGATTGTACTGAGTTGTACTTAATAACTGAACTATATTCCCAGCTTTTTTTATTTTCCTTTATTATGAGGAAGGGTCTCACTATTTTGCTGAGGCAGGTTGCAATGTTCGGATCCTCCTGCCTCAACCTCTACAGCTGCTAGCATTGCAGGTAAGTGCAACTGCTACCAGTTCTAATATCTCCTTTATCACCTGGTCATCTTGTTGTCCTCTGTCCTCAACCGGAAGACAAGATTTTTGATATGAGGAAACATCTGTTTCCCCAAAGAACACAGTATCCCACTGATGGTACAACAGGATCCACTTCATGAATAACAGTGAAGACTCAGAATGAAGTCTCCCTGGGACCCATACTCTAAAATCCTGAGGATGTTATGTCACAGAAAGACCAGGAGATTCAGAGTAACCACAAGAAACTGAGAGAGCTGCCTTACCCACAATATCAGGAAAAAAATAGAGTGCTGTGTCCTTTTATCAGCAGGAAGGGCCCCAGGCTTTGCCTGTTTGTCTTTGTGAAAAGAGACCCATGGGAGGAGCTGCCAGGGGCTACCTTATGGGGAAAGTCACTTAGTGCACTTGGACTCGAAGCCCAGCCTGATTGTATCCCCAGAGCCTATGTGGTATTGGTTGAATAATGTTCTCTGATTTCATGTGCTGAAGCCCGAACCCAGTGTGGCTGCAGGTGGAGAAAGGGACTGAGGGGGGTCATGACTTTAACTGAGGGAATGCAGGAGGAAACTGATCCCACAAGTGTCCACCCTCCAAGGGCCTGCAGGGAGAGCTTCTCTCCCTGCTAATGGTCATGAAAAGGCCTAGAGGTCACAGAAAGGGACATCTCCAACTGAAGAGCCCTCACCAGAGATCAAACCCTTGATCTTGGCCTGTTAGTATCCTCAACTGAAGAATGTAAATTCCTGTTGTCTAATAAATAGCCAAGGCTTTGGGGTTTCTTTCAAGACCTGAGTAAATGAATAAACTTTCCCAAACCTCTCTGAGCAGGGTCAGCTTCACCAGCCCCTGTGCACCTGGACCTGCCTGGCTCCTCCTCTTGTGACTGCTCTGACCCTGGTGAGGGAGGACCCAGCTTCCTCCTCCATGGTAGGCTGAGCACACTGTTTCTTTCGCAGAAAGTTCTTCACATGTTTTGCTTTCACATCAGGATCACATCAAATGTAGTGACAAGCTGTTTAATGCCCATTCTTGATGTTTCCATGATGATTTCCACCTATGATGCCAATCCCTAGTGATCAAAGTCCAACTTTATATTCCCTCCAGCATTGCCTGCATGTTGAAATCCATGACGAGTTAGGAGAGCATTGATGCAGATGTGCTATGATCAGAGAGAGAAGGGACATGGGACCTCAGGTGCCTGTCCACGTATTCCAATTGGATCCTCTGAATGTGCTCACCCAGTCCCAAACCTGCTGCTTCCATCTTCATATAGGCAGGACTGAGCCCATTGGTATTGCCATGTTTTGAGACCAAATCGCGATGTGTGGTGTTAGCTCAGTCACTCAGTTACTCAGTGCCCCATGGGCATGGTGTCTGGGCTCAGTGATGTTATGGTAGCTGCTTTTTGAACATTCAGAAGTTACTTCTTTTTGGTTTCCTGGGATGGCATGCTCTCCTCTAGCCCTTGACAGGTCTATGCTGTGGCATTTATTGGGGACTTGTCAGAAGTACACACACTGTCCTCATCTAATAGAGACACTTCTTCCCTAGCAGTGTGCTGGGTCATATGGCCACACAACAGGTCTCCTGTGTCACAGCATGAATCTGCTACAGAGTGTCCTACTCTGGGTCACTCAACACAGACAGGCTTCCCAGTCAGCTGATTAATGGGTTGGTGTAACCCACCCAGCATGGAGGGTGCTGTCTCAGGACACCAGAGAGCCCTGGTCAGCACTGAGCTTCATTCTCAGTGGTTGCAACAAAGAGTAACCCCCCTCCTTCCACTAAAGGGGATGAGTCAGCAGGTCTCAGACATCAGGACCCCAGCATCATCAAAATGTGACAGGCCCACCAGTTTCTTTAGGTCTGCAGCCTCCCCTGTGGAGAGCATGGTTTTCACTAGAAAGAATAGTTCTTGCCACTTCCTGCTCATCATGTAGAGTCAACATGACCTCATCCATGCAGTCACATGGGGTGGTGCTGCATGGTGTTCACAGGACTACAGTTGCTTCAGGCTGTGCTGTGACCTACAGCAAGAGAGAAATCATTGCTTGAGGTCAGGTTCGAGGCCTGAGCTGCAGTTCAACCAACACAGTGTCAGTGGGAGGTCTGCGTAGGTGGCCTCTTGCTCTGCTGTTGGGCACTGTACTGTGCAAGGGTGGGCTAGTCCCCTCCAGGAGCTCAGTGAACAGGGAAAGAGCTCTAAGGAAACCTAAATTCTGAGTATTTAAAGAAGATTAAATGGGGACAATTTGAATATATCTTCCCACTGATATCTCAGAATGCTATAAAAGGGTGTCTCTGGGATGTAACTAAAGGAAAATAATGAACTTTCCAGCAGCAAGCTGTGTCCCCTTCTCAGCTCCACAGGCCTCTGTGCCTCTCAAATCCTGGTGAAAATATGTGTGCAAAGCTACAAATCAGAATGTTCTGAATCAGTTGCTTTTTCTCCATTGAGAGTCCCTACTATAGGAAGTTTTCTTTTAGATTTTATTTATTTTTTTAAATTTGAATTTTAAACAATAATTCATATTCTTATTTCTTTTCTACATAATATTTTGGTGATTTTCCTCAGCACATAGTCATGTTGTTGAGGTGTTTCTTGTGGGTTTTCCGCCTCAGTGATGAGACTGTGCTGACCCAGCCTCCAGTGATGGTGACCATAACTGCACGGCACACAGCCACCATCACTGCAGGGCCAGTAGGCACACTGGCACCAGTAGAAACTGCATCAGCCTCCAACGCTCCTCCTCAAGTATGCTTCCCAGGCCCTCTAGGCATCCCTTCGAGGTTCAGAGCAGTGGGTCTTGGCCGGGACCAACCCTCCTCACCAGCAGCTGCAGCCTGATCATGCTGAAACGTATTTCTGCTAGCACAGCTACGGTTCCCCTCACCTGGCTAGAGTGCAGGAAATGCCCAGCGTGTGTGGCAGAGCAGAGACCACGGTGACCTCATGCTCTGCTTCTGAGCCTGTGAGGGACAACTGGGGCAATGACCTGAAGAGAGATGTGGGGCCTGCCTAACTCCAGCAGTGCTGGAGCCAAGGGTCACTGCTTAATTCATTCCTCTGCACCTGCAGCCTTTCTTCACACTAGAGAATGTCATTGCAGGGGACTCTTACCTTTGCTTTCCACAGACTGTCCTTTGTAAAGTGGTGGTAACATTATGTTTGATTTCCTTCAGGGCTGCATTTGCCCATGTATTTCAAGAGGATATTAGGAGTGGATATTAATGAGATACAGAGGGAGTGACTTGAAACTGAGGTGACCATAGAGCCCATGTATTCCTGTGTTGGCTTCCATTGATTAAAGGGTGTAAATGGATCCCCTGAAGACTGGAAATTTCCTTCAGATTCACATGAAGGATTCTTTCTCCTGCTGAGTACTGGACAGCGACCTCGGAAGACACTGAATATCTAGGTGTTGTTGTAAGAAAACTGACACATAGTCAACAGAGTGTCTCTGCAAAACAGTCTCCCAGGAGGAATATGGCTGGACTAAGGGAGGGAATCAGAGTTCTTTATTGCCATAATCTTGTTGCAGAACAGGGCTCCAGGCCTGCAGTGCTGAAAACAAGGATCCTCCATCATCAACAAAAGTCCCTTCCTCTAGAGATAGGTGTACATGAACAAAAATGTAAGATAATGTGACTCTGGTAGCTGAAGAAACGTTGGAGAAACTCCAGAGGCTCTTCTTCTTATGTTTTCATTGACTTGATGCCCACATGGTTTCCCTAACCTCATGAGTGGGTCCCTGCAATTTTCCAGAGAGTTTGAGAGTCTTTTCTTCCATCATCTACATATTTCAATTCCAGTTTCAAAATAGACTCTTTTCTCTCACCATTCTTCATCATCAAACAAACATTCCATGCCCAAAATTTTAATTTAAACCTTTAGCAACTAAGCTCATCTGACTGTTTTCTCTCTGCTTGTTCATTCCTTTAACTCTTTTTGTATAAAGTTTCAGCATTGAGAAAGCAGACATATTTCAGCCAGTGACAATTTTCTAAGGATTTTCACTAATTTGTCACATAATGTACTTGAGTGTTCAAATATGTATTTTTCACAACCACACACAATATACTGCATTACTAATGTGACATTTTCACCTGAGAAACCTGCAGACACAGTAGTCACAGAAGCACATGCTGAGGTCTGTCCTTCCCTGAGGATCGGGTTGAGGCCCAGCCAGGCTCTCTCTAAAGGGTCTTTTCTGGATGAGCAAGAATAGCCCCAGAAGCAGACCTGAGGAAGAGCGGCATTGGCTCAATGCACAACCAGGGGTCTGGAGTAGGGGCAGGCAGGGCTGCTGCAGACCCCTGACAGCAGAAAGGCCCCAGATGCTTCTACCCCTTCTCCTTCTACCTTCCACCCATCAACAGCCATTTCCATTGCCACATTCCTTTGTGACTGTGACTGCCTGTCCTCCCTCCCTGTCATCAGGACCCTTGTGATGTCACTGTTCGCATGTTGATGATCCTGGATCATCTCCAGATTGAAATGTCACTCTCTCAATCACAACTTCCAAGTTGCTTTTGCCCTGTGATGTGGCACCTGTAGTTTCCAGATACTAGGAAGTGGTGATTCTGGGAGAGGTTTATCCCAAAGCAAAACCCTACATAAGTAAATGTGATATTTGTACCTTGTGGCTCTTGTGACCTATTGTTAAACGGCAGTGGCTGTCATATCTCATATCCCCAAAACTGCCTTGTCATAAACCAGAATAAAGATCACAAGACACATTTGTATAGCAAGCAACCAAGGAGAGTCCTGAGGCTCAATGCAGGATTGTTATTTCACTGGGTCTTACCCGCACTCCATGGGGTGATGCTATTTGTCAGAGGCTCCACTGATTTGGGGATCAAGGGAAAGAAGACACTGCTAAATCCAATTAGTTGACATTGGCTAAAGGGAATGTCAATGCATATAGATCTGTCCTGATTTTCCTACCAATCAGTAGAGGAAGCATGGTAGATTCACAACAGAGATTCCAGCCATGCACTGGGATATTCTTCCATCTCAATGTGGGAATAGGACAGGGAATTCTGTGCAGCCAGCATACTGATGAAGAGCAGGAAACTCTGGGGGAAGTGGGGAAGGAGGGGGAAAGGCAGGGTCATAAAAGTACTTCACAAACCTCCTGCTGAGGATGTCCGCAGCTCAAGCCCCTGAGGAAAGCCAGAGTATGTCCCTTGGTTATTCCCAATGATGTGAGGAGCTGGGATGTATGCCCCTCCTCCTGCTGTCAGACACTGGTGCTTGTGAAGCATTAATATTCTTGACTTCATGGAAATAGTATAGACCAGGCTATATGGGCAATGACTAAACTGACTCTATTTTACTTTGAGACTCCATGTTATATAGGAAATACTTTTCCTATGTGAGCACCCAGCCTCTGTACCCATTCAAAAATTGCTTAGAATGACATGTCTAGTATCACAAAATAGCAATTCATGTATAATGAAAAATTGTTCTCTTTTTGATTCCTATTTTTCCTAAATAATGTACCATGTTAATGGTGATATAGATAGTGATTGTTTAGATGTTAGTAACCAATTTTTAGTTTGTACCTAAGTAAGGTCATTTTGACCCACTTTCCCTTCTGCTAATGATTTCAGATCTCATGACCAGTTTGTAATTTTTAAATGATAGCAACAGACATTATGATTGAGGTACTGATTTATGGTATAAAACCCATGCAAACCTATGATTGGGGCTGTCCTCCCAATAGCCATTTTTGGGGCGTTGTGTGAGACAGTCAGCCAGCTGGCTAATAAAGGCTCTTAAATTTGGACATCTCAGTGGTGATCGGTCTCTCCTTAAATTCTGTCCAATACCAGTGCTGTCCTAGAGACCCTCATCCTAGGCCCTGTGTCCACTGTGCAGGCAGACCTGCCTCCCCAGCTTCAGAGAGCTCTCTGAGGCAGAGACTTGGCTGGGGAGTCAGCAGAAGCACAGGGAGAGGAAAAGCCCAGGGTCTGGCATCCTTAGGCATTGATTCGTAATCCTGCCAGAAAATCTGTGTCCTCATTTCAAGCTTGAGGGGAACTCTTTGGAACTGGCTCTGTCTAGGCCGTTTGATAGTAAGTTCTCTAGCACTTTGGGCCCCTGGAAAAGCAGCAGGCAGTTCCTGTCCAGATGCACCACTGTGAATGGGTCACCTGCAGTCATGCATCAGTACCAGCCCTGCTGCCCAGGCTGCAGGGTGTGGATGAGCTGACTCTACTTCCTGTTATGCTGAACTGGGCTGGTTGTCCAGAGCAAAGGCACAGAGGTGAGATATAAGTTCCTCAAATCTTTGTCCAGGTTTTAGGGGATCCAAGCTCTTTCTTCAGGTGCATCTGCCCTGGATTGAATTAGGCAGAGACTGTCTCTTGGAGAAGCCCACAGGGTGGCTGGATTCTGGGGCAGGATAATGTCCTCACTCATGGCTAAAGAACAATAAAAGAGTCATGCATGGTACAGGTCAGGAACATTCATTAAGTGGCAGCTATATTGATGTAGTGATGGAATCTGGCATTGGTTGCTGGCCCTACATACTGCGGAAGTACAGGAAATAATATCAAGGGTCACAAAAGGGAGGGGAACCTAAATCAAAAACAAGGTGCAGCTCACTTAATCCCTGAGTGTGAAGGACACTTGAAGTTGTGGATGACTTGGACCATAAATGACAGTAATTGAGGGTCATAATGTCATCTCTCAGAAACTACAGTATGTTGCAGGACTTCACACTGGTTATCATAAGTTCTGAATCAGTTATAAAATACTAACAAATACATTAAACATGCTTTTGGGAAAATTGTCTTTTGTATTTAAATAAATGAATAAATTCACACTCTCAACTATGTTATAAAACTAGAGAAAATTTTCAGAATCAGAATCATTGGACAGTAAGTGAAAGCCCTAATATTCCATCCCCAAATGGAACATGCTCTCTGCAGGAGATCTGTGTTTCCCTGGTCTGCCCTGGGGCACCAAAGAACCCTGGGCTTGTGCTGAGAGACTGAGAGGAGCAGCCCTGCAGCTGGGTACAACCTGCCCAGCCCTGGTAATTTGCATGAGCCCACAGCACAGCCCACTGCCCTCAGGACTTCTTAAGAGGCTGGTCACAACCAGTGCAGATGTCAATCACAGTCAGGACACAGCATGGACATGAGGGCGCCTGCTCAGTCCCTGGGGCTGCTGATACTCTGGCTCTCAGGTAAGGAGGGGCAGTACTGGAGTTTTGCTCTGCCCAGTGTGGTCAGTGCTACCAGGCTGCTTCAGATAAATCCTCTTACAACATGTTTAATAGTGTAAATATTTGTTTTTGTGTTTCCAATACTAGGTGCTAGATGTGACATCACGATGACCCAGTCTCCATCCTTCCTGTCTAAATCTCAAGGAGACAGAGTCACCATCACCTGCAAGGCAAGCGAGAGCATTGGTTATGCTATAGCCTGGTATCAGCAGAAACCAGGACAAGCTCCTAAGCTCCTGATCTATGCTGCAGATGTTTTGGAGTCTGGGGTCCCATCCAGGTTCAGTGGCAGTGGATCAGGCACAGATTTTACTTTCACCATCAGCAGCCTGGAGCCTGAAGATGGTGCCACTTATTACTGTCAACAGTATAGCAGTTTCCCTCCCACAGTGATACAGGCCATGACAAAAACCTCCCTGAGAAGCAGAAGTGTGAGGCTGGGCTGCCCCAGCTGCTCCTCCTGCTGTCTCCACCTGCTGAGAGCACTTCTCAGAGGCACCAGGCTCTGAGGTCACTTGAAAGTTTTGGTGTAAGGGGCCAGGGAGGCTCCTCTGTAGCCTCACTCTCTTTGTTCCTCCTCAGCCCCAGAGGCACAGACCTGTCAATATATCTAATGAGTTAATTTCAACATATCAGTGTCCCTGACTGAATGGGAGTGTTATGACATCAGACACAGGGTTCAGAAGAATTTGAATAATGTATCTGCATTTTCCCATAGTTATTGGCTTAAACATTCATAATATTAAGGTTAAGATTGATTTAGAAAGATAGAAGAGGCTCTCTCTCCCTCCACAATTATCTGCAGACACAACATGGTCCCATGGAGCTATTCAATGGAGTAAAGTGAGATGCAGCCAGAACTGAGAACTCAAGGCCAGTTTTCTGTGTGACCATCAAGTCTGCCCTCCTGATACACCCCAAAGGATCTGCAATGCCTGAGACCTAGAAAATGGCCACTGCCTGTCAAAGAAAAGCTCTGGAGACATGATTTTCTTTGAAATGAAGGAACTTATTGAACTGTTACAGGTCTTTTTATGAATAGAACCATGTCCTGGAACAAGCTCCTGCAGTGACCAGTGGCAAGGCTCAATAGCAGCAGGAATTATGTGCAGTGGACATGGTGCTGTTGTAATGGAAATTTGGGCAAGGAAACAAGGGACTTCCTCTCTGGAACATACATGTTAAAGAGTATCCTTGTAGTGAGGACTATGTCCCTGGAGTTAATAATATCATTACAGATTTCTGGGTGACCAGGATCAAAGTGCTCCTCATGCCAGTAGCAGGAAGTGAAAGAACTGCAGGTTCCACTAAGGCCAGAATTGAAGCTATTGAGACCCGCAGATCAGACTCACATTGCTCACAACCACAGTGCCTCATGGTTGCAAGACAGAATTGACGGACTAAAGCTTCCCAGCTCCCAAGGACTGTGGACACAGTGTCTCAGCACTGAAGAGAAAAGGAGAAAGAGTCCATGTGACCTAGTAATTGTATGCATTTGTGGGTTGCAATGGGAGGTTTCTATACATTGTGTGATCATGAAATCATGCAGTTAGCTCATCCTCACCTTAGGCATTCATCTTTACTTTGTGGTGAATCTTTCAAAGCCCTTGGTCTCTGGCAACAAAAGATACAGATACTACTAGACCTGGAGATAGGCTTGTCCTCCCCCAGCTATGAGTGTGCATCTGCCACACAAGGTGTAAAACCTATGGCCATGAGGCCCTCAGACCTCTCTGGGATAGCAGTGGTAGAAGTGGAGATGCCTTCAGTTCTAGACCCCTCCCAATGGCTTCTTTGTACTTTCCTGTGTGCACAAGTCACAGCACAGGTGCAGGGGGCTGGTACAGGGTCCTCACATCTTGGCCCCTTAGTGAGGAACTTTATAGGAAATAGGGAGTGAGAAGTGTTAATGGCAGATGCTCTCCAGGAATGACAGTGATGATGGAGAGGGACAGTTGGTGTCCCACGATATTAGTCTGCTCTTCACCACTGTGACACAAAGACCTGACCAAAAAAAAAATTCAGAGGAGAGAAATTTATTTGGTGCTCATTGTATCAGCTGTTCAATCCATTCTTGGCCAAAACTACTGTTCTGGGCCTCAGATGAGACAGTGCATCATGGTTAATCCAGGCACTTTTTCTGTTTCTGAATTCATTCTGGATTTGGGATCTGCCTTGATCTTTGTCAGATGCTTATTTAGCTCATGTTCTGCCAGGGTTTGAGTCAGGGTTTTCTGGGAAGACCGGAGATCACACAGAGAGCACTCCTGGGTCAAATCTCATAGTGCCTTTGAAAAGAGCAAGGGGTACTTCAGTGACATTAAAGGCTTGTTTTGACAGGTTTCACACAATAAAATAAACACAACTGAAAATATGGAGATGAAGTTGTTTTAAAAAGGTGTGACTGGACCTTACAAAATAGCCATGATTGGAAACACTGAAATTCCAAGTGAATACAAATCAGTTGATCTCTCCTCAGCAGGGGTATCCCCCTTATCAACATGACCCCACAGAGAGACCCAGTCAGCCACCCTTCCAGCCTTTCCAGTGAGGATCTTGCAGGTATTTACAGTAAGATGTCAGCTAGCCAGGGCTCTCATGGATTCTGGTGCTTCTGAGCATCCAACCAAGAACAAACTCTGCTGGACCCTCATTCACCACTTGTGTGGAGCTGATTCCCTGGGCCAGAGGGACCTGCAGCTTCTCCCAGGACCTGAGCTGAGCACAGCCTGACCCCCCATGCAACTGTGGTGATGTCAGTACCTCCTCCTGCATCTTCTCTTTCCCTGTGTCTGCTCAGAAATGCGGTGTGATTATTGGGAATGCTCTGCAGTGTTTAAGAATCCTGCACCAGGGAATATTTTCTCAAAAACTTCCCTCCTGGACAACACCAAGTCCCCAATTATTTATTGATCCAAACATGGCACCACTAGCTGAAGTGAATCTATCCAAAATGTTCTTTCTAAATTTATTTTGTAAAGGAGCTGTTTTTTTAAATAAAAAGACATAAAACTCATGCAAAGGAAAGAGCAACAATAACAACAGCACATTCTCCCCACTGTCTCATGCTGTTTCCTGAGGCTTGGAGCCATACTATGGGTCACACACTGTATATGGACTGCACGAAAGTTCCCTTTCTAGGCCTCAGACACTGAATTCAGTGCAGTTTTTAAGAAAGAATTAAAATATTCCTGTCATTGTCAGCCTGAGCACTCATGAAATATAGGATACACTTGAATTAGGAAGATTATGAAGACTCTCCCCTCCATTAACTATCCCTGCAGGTGCTGCCCTGGTCCTGTGAGTTATTTTAATGGAAGTGGACATTCAGATGAAACTGAGGTGAAACAGAGGTGATGGGCACACAGAGAAATGGTCTCAAGTCCTCAGTTTCATCTGAATGCTCAGTCCCTTGGGCATGTGCAACATACAAAGTTCACTGTCTATTGACCCAAACTTCTGGAGACTCTAATTTCTCTGATATGAAGTTGAACACCTGTCTTTTCAGAGGCATCTGAGGAGAGCACCAAGTGCTGGGACATGCTCCAGTGGTCAGGCTCCATCCCATCTAGAAAGAGGTCTGCCTGTCCTGAAAGCCAAGCATACCATTTAGAATGAAAGTTCAGGGATGAAAGGCACAGATTTTTAAACACAGAGACTACAATGGTTGTGGATTTAAGTGATGAAATTGCACAAACAGGGATGATCTTCAGGATGAGCAGTCATTCCTAACAGGCAAGCTTACTGCTATGATTTAAGCGGAGTTGATTGACAGGAGCTTCATAGTCATTGTGTGTGCTATGGTTGGGCATATATTGTTAGTGGTTCTAACTAACATTCGAGAACATGGAACAGGGTGTTTTGGTTTTGGTCTGCATTAACTTATAGCTTCTGTATCTCCCTCCCTGTGTTATTCAGCTCTTGGAATAAAATTTTGAACAACTTGAAATATTTTATTTTTCACAACTCACTGATGGTGATGGGAAACATCAGTGTAAACAAAGGTGTCCATCAACCACAGAGAATTTTCACTGCTTGAACCCTAAGCACCATGACTCACAGTTGTTCTATTGCCACCTAGACAGTGTTGAGCAGGAGAATATTGTGTGGCTTCTGAGATCCAGACATGGTGGCCGAATCCCAATTCTTGACCTATTAGCATCTAAATGGAAACTATGCAGCATTTTCTAATGAAACCCCCTTTCAACGGAGGGCCTGAAATCCACTTATGACTATTTATCTAAGTAAAGAAATAAGCACAACTGCAATGCATGTTTCACAATATGCAAGAAGGCACTTGTTGCTCTAGAAAGGACACTGGACAAGAAATTGCTCAGGATTTCTCTGCATGTGGTCAATAAAAGGGGCCAGTGCACAGCAGGGAAGGAAGAATGGAGTCACAGGTTTCCTTGGGCATCATGTCCAGGATTGACCCTGAGGTTGACTGTCATTAGCACTCCATTACCTCCTGTCTTTAATTCCCAAGGCTTAATTACAGAGCCTGGAAGATGTAGGTGAATAAGAAAGTCATCATCATCAAGATTTCATCCATGTTTTAGGAGTTTAGGTGTGCAGATTTATTTTGAGAAAGTGTTGCAGTCAGCCCTGATGAATGTGGGTATTTGTCCCTTGCAGGTTGTCTTGAACGAGGTCAAGAATGGCAGACTTCTGCTCCCAGAGAGAGCCCTGGACACAGTGTCTGCATCTGAATGTCTCTGGTGCTTTTTCAGTGGGGTAGTACAGTGGGTCTGATGGCAACGTCACTTCCACACAGCAGGGAGGAAGTTGGAACGCCACTGTCCATCAATATTATGGTGGTGCAGGGATGACCACATTCTTATAAAACAGCATGCAGGGCATCTTAGTGACATTGATGACTATCGTTTTTAGAACTACACTGGATTATCTTGGGGAAATGAGCCACATATGATTTTATGAATTAAATCAAAATTAGACTTTAAATAGAATATTTCAGATGCACTTGTTACATCTCAAGTGCTCAATACACACAGATGACTGGTGCTAAAAGGATGATCTGTTTGCCAATGTTGGTTTTAAATGTTAATTTGACCATTTTTAATGTTGTAACTGAGAGTAAAAACCTCCCAGCCATTGGTCAAAGGCCTGTGTGGCCTCAGGGCTTTCCCAGTTGGTACAAGTGGTGTGGTAGAGAGCTGTCCCTGGGATGTGTCTGAGCAAGCAGGAATGAGGCTGCATTGACAGATGGAGACCAGGAGACCTTGACTGCACCCACCCTGCCTTTACACCCTGCATCCTCAGGAGCCTCTCCAAAGCCACACCCTTAGCATCCAACAGGGATTACAGATTCCAGTCCTTGACTTTTTTAAGACTCTCTTAAGTCCTTAACTTTCTTAATCTCTCTTTTGAATCTCTGGTTGTCTGTTAGTCATTTGTCCTCAAGTAGAGGAAAGATTACTGTTATGATGGAGCATTGTTTTCCTTGCAGAGTCTGTCCCAGTGATGGAAACAACGGAGTCAGCTTCATGAGTAACAGAGGCGATTAACAGTGAAGCCTCACTGGGACACAGGCTTGAAAATAGTAGGGATATTATGTCAATGAAGCACCAGGAGCTGGCAGGCAAGTCACAGCAAACCAGTAACTTCATCTTAAATACTAGGAATTACAGGAATTTCCATACTACTTTTCAGAGTGGTTTCACCAATTTGCAGTCCCACCACCAATGTATGAATGTATCATTTTCCCCACATCCTACCAATATTTATTTTTGTTAGTATTCTTGATTATTATCATTTTGACTGGAGTGAGACGGAATCTCAGTGTAGTTTTGATTTGCATTTCTCTAATGGGTAGAGATCTTGAACATTTATCACACATTTATTGAATGATTGCATTTCATCTTCTGTGAAGTGCTTGTTCAGTTCCTTAGCCCATTTATTGATTGAGTTATTTGTTGTTTTGGTGTTAAGATTTTTGAGTTCTTTATATGTCTATCTGAGGTGTGTGCAGTAAATATTTTCTTCCAGTTTTTAGGCTTCTTTTTTTTTCTTGAGGTTTCAATATTTTATTCAAGTTTTATTTTAAGTGATGTTAAGAACAGCATTTGAAGGGGAGGATCTAATTCCACACAAAATGGAAGACTCTACAATGTATCCACTACACTGCTAAAAAATAAATTGAGTGATGAGAATACAACAAAAGTCCAATTTAGATTCCTAGTGTTGTCACTGTGTGTTTAAAATCAAGCAGACACTTCCCAGCCTACAGCTGGAGTTCCTCGAAGCTATTTCATACACTGGTGCAAGGGCAAGAAAACCATAACACAAAAAGGAGTTAAGCCCTGAATTATTGGCTTGATCATGTCCACCATCTCCACCCCAAAATGGCACAAAAAAGAAAGAGTGACCACACCCTACAGACTACTTTTGGTGTAAAAGAGGTGATATGGACTAGGACAGAAGAAGGTCATGAAGATTTGTCTAAAATAGTTCCTTTCAGATGAGTTTGTACACAACCACCGAGCAACGAGCTCCTCATCAATGAGGGCTAGGAAACCAAGATTTGATTTTCAGGAAGTCACAATCCCGTTCATTTACTCAATACAGATTTACAAAGTGCCTATACATTACCAGCTTTCACTTGCAGCCATCTCTATAATAAGAAAAAAAGACACCTGGCATCTCTAGAGGGGCCACCAAGTCCCCCCACACACAATTCTACAGCTGAATGGACCTTTTCTTGGACTCAGTTTCTTCTGTATCTCAGAAATGGTAGCACTTTAAAGCTGAATCCTCTTTAACCTGGAGATCTAACATGAGTTTTAGCAATTCTGGCATCCCAGACATACAACATTAGAAGGTACACTAAATTCTGAAGGTAGCTGTGCTGCAAAATAGTTTAAAGTTAAGGATTGTACAGTATTCATTTACGCTTGAAATTCCAGTCCTCGACCAAGCTTGTGGCCACCAGCATTGACATTCCTGCCATCCAGAAGAGCTGACAGTGTCAGTTTGATACCTGGCTTTAGAGTCTGAGTGTATCCTAAACCAATCAGACTGGAGTTGTTCACTTTGACCGAGGAGCAGGCATCAGGGTCAATTTGACACTTTGCTGCTATTCCAAGCGAGTGTGACTGTTTCCTGATGTCCAGGAAAGATTGACAGCAGTCTCCAATTTCTTGTTCACCTTCTGATAAATGGAGCCACCAAACTCTGTCCCATCATTCACATTAGTGTGAAGTTGGAATTCGTCAGTCTTGTAGCCAACTGCAACTTGCTCTGGGTCACTCAAAATACATCTGGTAACCAGCCAGTCAGCCCTCATAACCCAGCACCAGAGCACCCTGGATTGAAGGCCCAGCAATGACAAGTCCACATTGCAGCCCAGGTTGATGTGCTCCCGCTTGTACCCTGTCTTGATTTTAGCATTTTTTCCCCAGTGCTAGGTGAGAAGGATGAATTGAAGGTCAGCTTCAGTCCACGTGCAAGCTGATCTTCCACAGTGATCTCAGTGCCCAGTGTGTTGTCCATGTGCCACTACTCTGTGAACATCAGGCCATATTAAGTCCACCTGTATTTGGTTTCCAGATTGCCTGTCACTTAGGCAATCTCTGTCACAGTCTCTGTGATGGCTGAACCTGGGCTTGTAAATTCCAATCCATTCTCAGATTTTGTTTTTAAATCAAGTTTTATTAAGCTAAAGTCATAGTTCTTGTGAAGACATCCCTGGCAGATTTGCCAAGGTCAATATATGTGGGCGGCACAGCCATCTTCTCAGAAGCAGGGGCGGTGGGAGCTGCAGGAGCTGGGAGAGCAGTGGCAGCTACCGCCAGGGAGGCATCACAGGGAAACTGAGCAGAGGGAGGGGCAGGACAGAGCTAGGCTTTGTCTTTCTGTTATTGATTGTTTCTGTTGCTGGGAAGAATCATCTTATTGTGATTCCATCCCATTTATTGATTCTTGATTTTACTTCTTGCACTTTAGGTATCTGTTAAAGAAGTCAGTTCCTAAGCCAGTGGAGATTTGGGCCTATTTTTCTTCAGTTAAGTGCCGGTTCTCTGTTCTAGTGCCTTAAGTCTTTGATTCACGTGGAATTGCATTTTATGCAGGATGAGAGATAGGGGTTTAATTTTATTTTGTGGCATATAGAATTCCAGTTTTCTCCACACCATTTATTGAATAGGCTGTCATACTCCAGGGAATGTTTTTAACACCTTTTTCTAGTATAACTGTATTTATGTGGGTTTTATCTCTGTCTTCTATTCTGTAACATTGATCCAGATATCTGTTTTGCTTCCAATACCTAGCTGTTGTTACTATGGCTCTATAGTCTGGTATTATAATGCTTCCTGCTTCACTCTTCTTGCTAAGAATTGCTTTGGCTATTCTGGTTCTCTTGTTTCCAAATGAATTTCATGATTCCTTTCTCTATTTCTATGAAGAATTCATTGGCATTTTAATAAGAATTGAATTAAATTTATTTAATGATTTTGTTATGGCCATTTAACAGTGTTAATTCTGCCCATCCAAAGGCATGGAGATCTTTTCATCTTCTAAGATCTTCATCAATTCCTTCCTTTAGTGTTCTTGAGTTTTCATTGCAGAGGTCTTTCACTCCATTTGTTAGATTGATTCACATATTTTTTGAGACTCTTTTAAATTTGAAATGGAATCTCCATTTGACCCACTCATCTCACTCCTAGGTTTATACCCACAGGACTTAAAATCAGAAGACTACAGTGATACAACCATATAAATATATATAGGAGCTAAACTCACAATAGATAAACTAAGGAGATTAGGAAAATGTGTAGGCCTTAAACTGATTAAAAATTTCTGACACTGGCAGATTCTACTGATAGTTATCTGTCATTACTGTCTAAGAATCTCTCTTCCATTGTTTCTGTGTCACTTATTCTTGGGAGGCTAACATAAGGGTACATCTTAAGTTACATTAAAATAACTATTTTTTTTTTATTTTTATAATCCAGAAATTGTTGTATTTGGGTTTTAACTGTTTTTGCTAGGTGTTTAAAATCAAGATGGTCCAATAGACCTTGTTCTTATCTATTGTTAAGAATCAGCTGAGTTTCCTTGGAGGTGACTCTTGAGGAACTCGTGAAGAGTGTTTTTTTTTTTTTCCTTAGGTGCCATCTATGCTAGGATGGGTCAAGGGCTGGCTGACCATGTGACTTCTATTGGAAGCATCAGAGATGACTCCCTTTTCCAATGACCCTCTGCTTTTGCAGTATGAGCACTGACTGGCTTTCTTTTTAGGGAACCAATAATCTTCCTGATTAGGAAGTTGTGTGACTGTCCCAGATTTTCAATGCTTTACACCCTGTTCCATGGGCTCAAGATGATACAGGGGACAAGAGGCAAATATTGGTTTTCTTGACTCTTTGTTGTGACATTAATCTTTAATTTTTGGTCTTAAACATCTATCAAGCTAGTCTTACTATGCTTAGAGTAAGGGTACTGGCTTTAACTTTAATGTTCATAACTTCGTGTTTATTTTTATTCATTTTACTTATTATGTGACTATAGGTGATATCTTAATATACTCTTGTAAGGCATTAACAAATAGTAGTTACAGTTTCCAAGAAAATTTAAAATGAAATTAACAAAAGTAAAAACATATTTAGTTTGAACATAATTTTGAACTTTGGCTGAGTTATACATTATATCCCCAGTTTAAGATCACACTAATCTTTAAAATAAAAACCTATCTTTTGAATACATCATGAAATGAGTTGAAGTCTTGCCTATTCTAGAGCCATTCCAACATGTAGTGAGGTGGGAGGAAGAGTCTTATTTCAGGTAAGGTGGGCACCTATACAAATATTAGGTAAAAGCTTTTAGTTTTGAAGATGATCTCTATTCTCAAAATATTTTTTTGCAAAGTTTACTCTATTGTTTCCTGAGTCTAAATGAATGCTGGCTAACACAAAGTGATGTAACACCTAAAAGATGAATCAAAGAAAGGCTGAGAGGGCTTTTAACTTCTCTATGGAAAAAAGTGGCAACATGTTTTTTACACTTTATATTATTAACCTTTAAATAGATCAGGCTCTTATTATCCTTCAAAATACCTTTAAATCTTTATATTCCACTATATAAGATACCATTACAGACAACTTTAGTTTGGAAAACACCACCTTGATAAAATTATCCTATAAACTTTCATTTTAAAGACTTGTATACCTGGAAGATATGAACACATTTAATAAATAAAGAGGATTGATAACATTATAATTACTTTGATGTTTTTATATTAACCAAGTTTACCTTTTAATGAAAAATCTAGACTCTGTAATGAAGTACAATACTCTAAAATAACAGTTGTTGTTTAATGAGAATTATATAAACACTAATTTTTTTGGACTAGGTTCTCTAGAGAATAAAGCTTAAGAGACAAAATGTTAAGAGTAAATGAATGTTTTAAGAAATCCTTGTTATTTTAAGATATATATTAAAATCTGATTTTTATATCAGTACATTAATATTTCATTTTAAGGAAAAACCTTTAGTAGCTTTAATTGTTGTGCTGCTTACATATACATTCAAACATTTTAAAATTTACCCTTTATTTACAACTCCTTTTTATTACTTAATTAGATTTTTTCTGTATAGTTAAATGTATTACAACTTTATCACATAAAGACTTTCTTATCTAGAAATTTCCTTTTCTTCTTTAACAAAATATATTTTATACCTACAAACTTCTAATTTTCTTTCCCATCTGTTGACTCCTTTTTTTTTAAATTTACACTCTGAAACAATTCTTGTAAATTTCTGAATTTAAACAAATTTCTCCATTTTAATAAGAGGAAATAATTATGTTATTTATAGTATGCTAACTGAAGTGCAGTTGAAACATTTGAACATTTTTTCTGTAGAATTTACTGGTTGGAAAATTTAGTAACCTTGATTTTAGGGATGAAATAAAGTAATTTAAATACATTTTTATTTACCAATTTATGAAGACACCCATAAGGTTTAAGTACGCTATCCCATGGAATTTAAGGAGTTAAGAGTACTTGATATTATATTTAATAGTTAGTATTTTAACTCTGTAAACCAATCAGATGTCTCTAACAAGCACATCCATGATCAATCCAGTACATGTCAAATCTAACTTACTTATTAACAGAAGCAACAACAGCAACAAGATAGTACTTCCATTCTGTTTGCGAACTCTACTTCTCTCCATGTTTGGAGAAGCAGATCTGAGCTTCCTGCTCTCGACTTCTTTCCCAGTTCACTTCACAGATGGGTCTGACTCTCTGCAAAAATTGGTGTCACTTTCTACATTTCTGTGTGTGCCAGGAAGTGATCCCATGTTGGTACAAATTGCTTTCATTGAAAAGGATCTGCTTCCAGAACAGGCAACATTTGGATTTCAGGTTACTAGAGGAACAAATCCCTGTAGAGCAGTCCTCATGAATCTCTGCAACTACCAATAGTCCATCTAACCCCTGCTCCCTGCAGCTCAGCCATGGGAATTCACAGAGCTGCTCATCTTGGCATTTATTCTCTGGGCAATGAGACTCCATATGCCAAATCATGGAAGTTCATCTGCTTCTCCGAGGGGACTAGTAGGGGCCTGACATCTGCCAGCTCCTCTGGGCATCAGGATCCTGCAACAAGGTATGTGTTCAGGAGAAATATGAATGAGTCACTGGAGAGTATGAGTGAGTCCAAGGCCACCAAAGAACTGCTCTAAACGTACCTCCTACAGCCCTCCTTCCTGTGGACTTCAAGTAAAGGAGAAATACTAATGAGGGAGGACTCAGAGTCCTCAGTGGTATTGGCTAAACCCCCTCCCCTCCCTCTTGTCCAATGCCCGCACAGTGCAATCATGGAAAGAGGAACACATAGGAATACACACAAGTGTTTTCAGGTTAGTCTGCCCTGTAGAGGAAAACATTGTGCACTTGGTCCCTGGAGTGTGATCTAGCATTGACCACTGATGGGAAGCAAGAGGATGAGGATCCAGGGCTCTTCATCTATGTGGGAGAGGTGAACAACCTGTGGTTTCTCCCAGGTCAGTGGATGAGTCTCTGGGGGTCTGTGACCCAGACTCACAGGTGTTCATGTTCATAGTCTCCTCCTGCTCCAAGAGAAAAATGGGTGTGGGCTTGAGCACATGTCTTTACACATTGAGGCCACCATATTCCAATTAAGTAAGTCAGGTGGGAAATCAGTTCCTTCTCATAGAGTGAGACCATCAGCTGCCTTCAGGGTAGAGACGTCAGTTCTCCTTTACAATGGAGACATATGAGAGTGAGGTAAAGATCCCAGGGCTACCTTGAGATAGGTCTGTCCACATATAGCCAATGTACACTCTGGTCAGGACATGGGCATTAGTGCTCTGTCTCTTCTCATCTTCATGGCATTTCACATGGGGCCAGTTGCCCAATAATGTCTTCTGTAGCAAAATGATCCAGTGGAGATTCTCTAGCTGCTTTACAGCCAGGTCACATCAGCCTTCTTCACTCAGAAATGGGCAGCCTCTCTTTCCTTGAATTTCATGGTCTTGCCACTTTGGAAAACACTATGCCAGTTACTGTCATAAAATATCCTCACAGACGTCTCAGTTTCCCTAATGATTGGATTCTGCTAATGAATCTAACATTGTGATAAATTAGTGTCCCATGCTGGGTGACTTCATATCAGAATTGGATTTTATCATGATTTGGGAATCTAAGGCAGATATCAAGACATCAGTAGAGTCACTCTGCTTCATCCATGGCTGTCAGATAATGGTTCAAGTTCTCCATATTGTTCTCATTGATGTCCCTTGAAAATTGGCTGCAGATTTGATTTGCTAAGAACCTCTCAATCTTTGATTATATCTCCATTTTCCAGATGGATCTGGTTTCTACTTTCCATATCCAAACATCTGAATAAACATTTTCCTGAAATTCATGTTTCCTTTAAATGACTAGTTGTAATTAGAAACTATGGGTTCTTTTGAAGACTATAGCATGATTTCTTCAGGACTGTATGGAGTTATCCATTTACCATTCATCTCTCTATCCATACACAGAGATACATTCTCATGTTCTATCCACAAACTCCTTGGTTTCACATTCTCACATTTAAATACATTCTGAAACACAAGTTTGTCTAACTGTTCTCATGTCAAATAAGTTACTTATTTTGTCAACAGTGAACATCTTGGGTCTAATTAAAGTTCATGAATTTACTTACTTGTTCCATACCCTCATTGGAAACCAATTTCTAGATATCATCTTTGTGTATTCACATGTCAACTTGATCATGGCAGGATATAATGATGCAGAGAAGATCCTAGATTTGGGGTGTGGATGAGTACTAGAAGGGAGAGGACTTCCACCTGTGAAGACAAGGTGTTATGAGGCCAAAGAGAGCACGAGTCAAAGTCTCAGTGACTAGAGGGCATCAGACATGGACATGTGCAATCACAAGCAGACCTAGGAAGAGCACTTTTGCCCTCAGATGGGAAAGGAGAAAATCCTTGACCTGGGCTGGTCTTTTAAACCCAGTGGGTTTATAAAGAGAGGAAGAGGGTTAGTGAAGCTGGGGATGACAGGTGAGAGAGGACACATCCAGCCCTTTTTCTGAATCATGACCAACATCTTTTCTTGCTGCCTGTCTACTTCACACCTAGACCATCAGGGAACCATAGCAAACAATCAGCCACTCTGGACTCATTAATGGTCACATGTGTCAAATGCAAGTATCGCGTTAGCATTCCTGCAGTTCTGAGATTGTGGCATAATCCAGAGACTCTGTAAGAGAAGGAAGAAAGCAGGGACAAACCTAGGTGTTGTCAAAATAGCATGCACTTGCAGGACTCAAGATAGACCATTGTCTCTGAGCCCAGAGAGGACAGCATTTTCTATCAGTTACTCTGAGATTCTCTGGATTGACTTTAGACTAAGGTACTGAAGCATGTGCTTTTGTTTTTAAATTCAGGTGTCAATGTGACACCCAGATGACCCAGTCTCCACCATTCCTGTCTGCTCCTTCAGGGTGTAGTCATCATCATCTGAGGGGAAGTCAGGGCTTTAGAAATAATACAGTCTGCTGTCAGCAGAAAACAGGGCGAGCTCCTAAATGTGTGATGTATGACATAATAAGGTCTGAGTCTGGCATCCCACCAAGGTTCATTGGCAATGGATCTGGGACAGATTATATTCTCACCAAGTTCAGCCTGGAGTCTGATGATTTTTGCATCTTATTAGTGCTATCAGTACTAGAGTTACCCTCCCATGGTGATGCAGGGCATTACATAAACCTCCCAGGGAAGCATAAGTGTGAGGCTGGGCTGCTCCAGCTGCTCCTCCTGCTACCTCCACCTGTTGAAAGCAATTCTCAGAGGCAGTCAAGCTCTGAAGATCATTGGGAGAATTTTGTTTGAAGAAGCAGGGAGTCTCTGTACCTGACTCTTTCTGCCTCCTTAGGCCCAGCAGGCAGAGATGATAGTGAATAGTCAATGGTCAGCAGTCAGAAATGATGGTCCCCAGTTGATGTCTTCCTCAAGGTAGAGACCATCTCCAGGAGGTTAACCTGGGGAAATCTTAATGGGCATCATAAATGCCTTTTTCAAAGGTAAAAACCCATGAGACACCCCTATGAGAACACTCCAGGCAACTCCTTTTTCCCAGAGAGGAGGAAAAATGATTGATTACAGTGAACCAGACGGGAATCACAGGAAGGGTTAAACCTTCAGGTTGAAGGACACAACAAATGGCCTTGACTTTTTCTTATCCCCTGTTTAGCATAGACTTTGATCAATGCAACATATGCCCCTATTGTACACCATATGGAATTCTTATAGCTTTCTGCACCTCCACCCCATGTTGTGGGACTTCTCTCTCTATTCCATTAAATAATACATACTGAGTTTTATTTTCACTTCCCTTATAGTCCACACATTTTTATTTATGAAGGAAAATGGCAAATTGTGGAATCCAGTGTCATTCAAACCTGTGGATTCACTGGTGTCCCTCCCCTGATTTAATGAAGGACAAACATCATTGCAGGGGAGGAGTTTGGTTTATAGTAGGAGTTTGGATTTAAATAGAAATGAGAAGCCACTGAATGTGCTCCATACGGAAACTCCTCTAAAACTCAGGAAATTGGAATATAAACTGCAGCCTGTCTCATACCTGGGAGTGTGATAATGAAGATGCAGATGCATAAACCAAACACAGAAAATGCAGCTGTGACAATGGAGGGATTCCCGGCTCCTGTCAGAACCCAAGGCACATCTTCTAAGACATTCCTTGTAGAACTTGCTTGGTACAAGTAAGTAGAGTCCAAACAGCAACTTTTGAAAAACTATGGAACCTGATATGAAAGCATATGCTTAAATTGGAGGTTTCATAATGCCTCCAGAAGCCAGAGCTCATCTGCCATTCATGGCACTTGGTCCTGTGTGGGAGCCCAGGTGTGGGGCTGATGTGCTCAGCTGCCTGAAGCACCTCACAGGTGATTCCCTAGTCCTTACACTGCTCCAGGTGTCTACCTGCAGGTGCAATTCATGGTGTGGAATCTTCCTCGTCTGGATCCTCACTCTGAGTTGAGGCCCTTCAGGGAGTATCTTCATAGGGTCCAGCAAGGAAAAGTGTCCTGTGATCTGTGTCTCCAGAGCTATGGTAAGGACTGGAATTTCTAGCTGACCTCTCAGTGTGATCACTGTGGGACAGGATCAACATATTCAGTTAACCTTCATCATCTAGACTTCTGTGTGCTGATATTACTTATGATTTTAGTGTGTGGTCAAGGCCATAAATTGGTTACTGTCATGGATACTGTGTATTCAAGGTCAATAACCCTCAGATTCAGTGTATGCACTCCTGGTCATAAAAAGTATCCTGTGAGCCTAGGCTTATATCACCTGTGAGAAGGGACCTGCTTTGCTTGAATGAAGGAACCAGAAAATGGCTCAGGGACTGACTAAAGGGTATGGTCACCTCTGAATAAAGGATGACCAATATAACCACCTGCTTCATATGTTATTTCAACTGGAAGATACTTGATCCTTTCTTCCTGGGCTTGAGTCTCACCATTACCAAGACAGTCACTGTTTTCCAGCTCTTTTTTTAAATTTACTTATTGATTCATTGAACACAAATGGAGTACAGCTATTGTTTCACTGGTTGAACACAAAGTAGGAGTCACACTATCTGTGTGTTCATGCACGTACACAGGGTAATGGTATCTATCACACTTTCTGTTATTATTTTTACCCCCCCGACCCCAACCCCACCACTCCCTTCCCTCTATGCTATCTATCCTTCCTCCATTCTTGCCACCTTTCTCCCCCACATTATGCATAATCATTCATCTATCAGAGAGACCATTCGGCTTTTGGATTTATGTGATTGGCTGATCTCACTTAGCATAACAGTCTCCAACATCATTCATTTACCTACAAATGCCATAATTTTATTCTTCTTTATGGCTGAGGAATATTCCATTGTGTATATATACCACAGTTTCTTTATCCATTCATCTACTGAAGGACATCTAGGTTGATTCCATAATCTAGCTATTGTGAATTGAGCAGCTATGAACATTGATGTGGCTGCATCACTGTAGTAATCTGATTTTATGTCATTTGGGTATAGGCCAAAGAGTGGGATAGCTGGGTCAAATGGTGGATCCATTTCAAGTTTTCTAAGGAATCTCCACACTGCTTTCCAGAGTGGCTGCACCAACTTGCACTTCCACCAGCAATGTATGAGTGTACCCTTTTCCCCACATCCTCGCCAACACCTGTTGTTGCCTGTGTTCTTGATAAAAGACATTCTAATTGGGGTAAGATGAAACCTTAAGGTGGTTTTGATTTGCATTTCTCTTTGCATAATGAGTGATCTTGAACATTTTTTCATAAATCTGTTGATTGCTTGTAGATCTTCCTCTGTAAAGTGTCTGTTGATTTCCTTGACCCATTTATTGATTGGGTTATTAGTGTTCTTGGTGTAAAGCTTTTGAGTACTTTGTAGATTCTGGAGATTAGTGCTCTATCTGAAGTGCATGTGGCAAAGATTTTCTCCCACTCTGAAGGCTCTCTCTTCACATTGCTGATTGTTTCCTTTGCTGAGAAGAAGCTTTTTAGTTTGACTCTATCCCAATCATTGATTCCAGCTTTTATTTCTTGCGCTTTGGGAGTCATGTTAAGGAAATCTGGTCGTAGGCCAACATGATGAAGATTTGGACCTATTTTCTCTTCTATTAGGTGCAGAGTCTCTGGTCTGATTTCTAGGACCTTGATCCACTTTGAGTTGAATTTTGTACAGGGAGAGAGATATGGGTTTAGTTTCATTTTGCTGCATATGGATTTCCAGTTTTCCCAGCACCATTTGTTGAAGAGGCTGTCTTTTCTCCATTGCATGTTTTTGCTCCTTTGTCAAGTATGAGATACCTGAATTTATGTGGGTTTGTCTCTGTGTCCTCTATTCTGTACCATTGATATATCTGTCTATTTTGGTGCCAATACCATGCTGTTTTTGTTACTATTGCCCTGTAGTATACTTGAAGGTCTGGTGTTGTGAAACCCCCTACTTTGCTCTTTTTGCTGACGATTGCTTTAGCAATTCTGGGACTCTTATTCCTCCAAATGAATTTCATGATTGCTTGCTCTATTTCTTTGAGGTTCGTCATTGGGATTTTAAATTGGAATTGCATTGAATTTGTATAGCATTTTTGGAAGTATGGCCATTTTGACAATATTAATTCGGCCTATCCACGAACATGGGAGATCTTTCCATCTTCTCAAATGCTCTTTAACTTCTTTCTTTAGTGTTCTGTAGTTCTCATTGTAGAGGTCTTTCACTTTTTTTGTTAGATTGATTCCCAAGTATTTTATTTTTTTTGAGGTTAATGTGAATGGGGTAGATTTCCTAATTTCTCTCTCAGAGGATGCATCACTTACGAATAAAAATGCATTAGATTTATGAGCACTAATTTTATATCCTGCTACATTACTGAATTCACTTATGAGTTCCAGAAGTTTTCTGGTGGAATTCTTAGGGTCTTCTAAATAGAGAATCTTGTCATCAGCAAATAGGGATAGTTTGATCTCTTCTTTTCCTATTTGTATTCCTCTAATTTCTTTGGTCTGTCTAATTGCTCTGGCTAGAGTTTCAAGAACAATGTTGAATAGTAGTGGCGAAAGAGGGCATCCCTGCCTTGTTCCAGTTCTCAGGGGGAATGCTTTCAATTTTTCTCCATTTAGAATGATGTTAGCTGTGGGCTTGGCATAAATGGCCTTTACAATGTTAAGGAATGTCCCCACTATCCCTATTTTTTCTAGTGTTTTGAGCATGAAGGGGTGCTGTATTTTATCAAATGCTTTCTCTGCTTCTATTGATCATGTGGTTCTTGACCTTAAGTCTGTTGATGTGGTGAATTACATTGATTGATTTCCGGATGTTGAACCAACCTTGCATCCCTGGGATGAAACCCACTTGATCATGGTGCACTATCTTTTTAATATGCTTTTGTATGCGATTCGCTAAAATTTTGTTAAGAATTTTTGCATCTATGTTCATTAGAGATATGGGTCTGAAATTTTCTTTCCTTGATGTGTCCTTCTCTGGTTTTGGTATCAGGGTGATATTAGCTTCATAGAATGAGTTTGGAAGGGTTCCCTCCTCCTCTATTTCATGAAATACTTTGAGGAGTATTGGAATGAGCTCTTCTTTGAAGGTCTTGTAGAACTCGGCTGTGAATCCATCTGGTCCCGGACTTTTCTTTGTTGGTAGGCTTTTGATGACTTCCTCTATTTCATTGCTTGAAATTGATCTATTTAAGTTGTGTATGTCCTCCAGATTCAGTTTGGGTGGCTCATATGCCTCTAGGAACCTGTTGATGTCTTCCAGGTTTTCTATTTTGTTGGAGTATAAATTTTCAAAGTAGCTTCTTATTATGTTTTGTATTTCAGTTGTGTCTGTTGTAATATTTCCATTTCCATCACGGATTTTAGTAATTTGGAGTTTCTCTCTCCTTCTCTTTGTTAGCGTGGCTAAGGGTTTGTCAATTTTGTTTATTTTTTCAAAGAACCAACTTTTTGTTTCATCAATTTTTCGAATTGTTTCTTTTGTTTCAATTTCGTTGATTTCAGCTCTGATTTTGATTATTTCCTGTCTTCTACTACTTTTGGTGATGATCTGTTCCTCTTTTTCTAGGGCTTTGAGCTGTAATGTGAGGTCATTGATTTGTTGACTTTTCATTCTTTTATTAAATGCACTCTCTGCAATGAATTTTCCTCTTAGCACT
>JAJEJO010002056.1:0-86793 GCA_020662805.1 Glaucomys volans
AACAACATACTCAAAACTCCCATGAATTTGCTATAGATGACATCTCTAACTGAAGCCACCTAAGGGCTTAAAACTATTTGGTGAAAAGTTGCTTTACACTCAGTTTTCTGGTGAAAGTTATCTTTCTGCTATCTTCCCCTTTTCTGAGAGACAGTTGGCTTTTGCTATCTTCCCCTTCCTCTGATTGAAGATACCTTTTTGTATCCTAATATTTAACTTTTGGATTAGCTATTCCTGTGAAAAGTAAATAAACAGGAATCTTAACACTTTATAATCAGTACCTTTTCTTTAAAGAACCTAGAATATTTCAGTCACCTACAGATAATAGCACCGGTACTTCAGAAAAGCAGACCACCCAAAATTTGTAACAAACCAGGAATTTGTAACTCCATTGGTGACTGCCTGATAAGCCTCCTCCAAATCCCTTATAGAAGGCTTGTGCATGCATACCCTAAGCAAGATGGTCTTTGTTGCCAATGCAACAAAGTTTGGTTCCCTAACTTTGCAAATCTTTTTCCTTGTCCCAACACTTTTCCTCAAGTTCTTATCAGTGATAAGCAAGGAACTTGGGTATGATAACATTTTAGACTATAGCTCCTTCTGAATATACATGTGTGTCCCTATGTTTATATAAATTCATGTATGCATAATTTCTTATATAAGTGCCTACTCTATATCAGTTCTGTGCTCTTAACTATACGAATGATTTCAACTGATTTTTCTTCCCCTTTCATATAGTCATGATCCTATGGCTTGTACTAGAAAATAGAATAATAGATAAAGAACTTACAATGTTTGCTTGAGTGAAATTGTAGTTGATATATGATTGAGAAGATCTAGCAGGCAAAGGAGTTACATATTCAATCAATGTCTCTTAGTTGATATTGGTTTTTAGTATTTTTCCTGCCTTATCACTCAACGATATATGATTTCTGCTTAGAATGATATGAAAGTGATGCAATCATTTGATGGACTGTTTCTTCACTCTGACAGGAAAATATTCTAGGAAAAGAAAATTAATGGTGATTTCATCAAAGAAAAAGATTTTTGAAAATCAATCAGCTCTCATAGAGAGCTAAGAAAATATTGCTTTTCAAGTCATCAATTTCAGTAAATGTTTAAAATAATAAGGTAATTAAAATGTCAACCAGAACTTTTATCAAAGACTTTTCTATATTTAAAAAATATCATAGCATATTTTGTCTTCTAGATTTATATACACTTTGTCAAAAGCAAGAATGAATAAGCTTCCTGATAACTAGACCTCTGACTGCAAGTATCCCCACAACATCTGAGGAGGCTCAGGTCATGTCTTCTTTTATATTCCCTAGAGAACTATTTAATATCAACAAGTTAATCTGTTTATCCAGGAACAATTTGGTCATATCAGAATTTGCTGTATTTTTAAAGCATAGGCAAATTAAAATTTCCATACTACAAAGGATCTACCTAATCCAAACTTTATGTTTGCATATGATGGATCCATAAAATGCTAAAAGAACTGTATTAAGTTACTCAGATATTGATTAGCATATTATTTTCACAAAACCCAGAATTTGGAGATGAAATTAAAGTAGAAATCTGGAAGAAAGCTTGAAATTTCAACCCAGAGATGTTTACTCTTTGTTCTCTATCATGATGTGGTCTGGAAAGATCTCAACTATCTGGATATCCCACAGAGCAATGTATTGGTCCACTGCCTTGATAATATGTTGATCATGCAAGGTAAGAAAAAATTAGCTAACAGACTGAAGGCATGGTATCTGCTCCAAAAGATGGGATAAAGCCCAGGAAATGCAGGAATTTCTCTGAGGCCACTGATACAGATTACCATAGACTGGATCATCTACACAGAACAGAAAGTATTCTCCCATAATTCTGAAGGCTGAGAAACCCAAGATCAAGAATCCAGCAAGTTTATTCTCTACTATCAATGTGACACTTGTGATCTCCAGAAAAGAAAAATGTTGTGTCTCCAGATGACAGAAAATTAGAAGACAGAGCAAACCCACTCAAACAACTCTTTTTATAGCCTATTAATGCATTTGTAAAAGTGGCACCCTGATGTCTTAATCACTTCCCATTAGACCCTACCTCTCAACTCTGTCACAGTGAGGATGAAGTTTTAATATGAGTTTTGAAAGGGACAGTAACATTCAAACCATGCACTGTCACTACAGAAATTATCAGAGATGTTCCAGGACACATTGTCCAAATAAAAAGACATTTCCTATCTCCCACAAAGAGTGAAGTATAGTTCCCAATAGAACCTTTGCAGATCCTAAAGGCAAAACATATTCCCTATAAAATATACTGGTTTGACCCATAAGTCATCTGTTACAGCTTTGAGTGAAGCTCACAGGATGGAGGGAAGGGTGCTCCAGCAGGTGCACCCAACACTGTCATTTATGGTCAGACACCTTGGCAGATATCAGGGGCAAAAAAAAAGGTCAGAGGTTTATGTTAAACTCCTTTGGAAAAATTCACAGCACAATCCCCTGAGATTCTGAAGCCAGGCCTGGTTATCTACAGCAAAGTATTATATTCATTTTAACAAGCAGCTACAGAACTACCACAGAGCACTGGTAGAAATGAAACACTTGACCTTGAGTTATTGATCTTCATCACCAGAAAGAGGATTCAACAAGTAGAATAGACCATGGAGGTGGGGGGGTAGGTTTGATGATAATTACAAATATGTAGGCAGTAACAATGAGTAACCTAGTCCCCAAACCTTGCCTTACTTCCTGTCCTCTTACAGCATTCCTGGAATCAGTTCCCACAAGAAGGCGTTGAGATGCAGACACACTAAAAGCCTAGGAGAAAGGTATGACTGCACGTAGTGCTAAAAGTAGTTGAGATACCTGAAATATGTTTTAACAAGAATAGGGAGTTAATCTTATCCCAAAATTAAAGGCTTTAACTAAAGATGAAGTATGGTATGCAAATAAAAGATATAAAGGAAAACGATATATGTAATTCCAGGGAAACAATTTAGTTTGTCATAGCACATTCTAATATCCACAAATAATGTGAATATTAATGCTTTGGAAAACTTTACTATGCATTCTGAGAAATGGCAAAAATATGATTGCTATTGTTTCATTTATTGCTATGTAAAAATTTCATCATTCATGAAAATAAATTATCCTTCATTATTCATTGAGAGAAAAACTTTAAATTAATTTTGCATTCATTATTTACCTAGTACATATTTTCTGTTGTAGTACAATAAACTGAAATTGAATAGTTCTAATAATGATTGCCCTATGGAGGAACATTGCTAGAATCCTACTAACAGCAACTCATGAATGAGTAGTAAATTTTACAGAATTTCTCCTTGAAATATTAGAAAATAATGTGATTCATTATGCTGACTTATTTACCAATGCAAAACCTTTTAAAACTGGTGGAAACAATAGATGGGTTTGAGGATGGTAAAACACAACAATGTTTACTCTTTGTAATTTATTGGTAATGTTAGCATATATATTATCCAGGGGTCATAAAAATTGTATTTTCCTCTTTTTCATTTCTCTTGAAATATTTGCACAAAGTTGATGTCACTTTCTCTTAAAGGTTGGAAACAATTTTCCCAGTGAGGCATCTACACTTAGGAATTTTTTATGAAAAAGTTCTGTAACATACTCAAAGACAGGTTATGTCTTTCAAAGAAATTGTCAATTTCACATATCACACATACTCTAATGAATTGTTTTCTGATTATGATTTGATGATAACATTTTCTATAGTTTATATAACCAATTTGTGTTTTTCTGCTTTCTTTTCTTCCCCTGCCCCTAACCCTTAATTGTGTTCCTCAGAAGGATGTTTTTTTCTTTTTTCCTATATTGCACATTGTTTTTCTATTTAACTGATTATTATTCTTATTACAATTATTTGCTTCCTTTTAATTCTTTAGCTCTAATTAGCTTTTCACCTTCTTGCTTTTTGACATAGAAGTTATGGGAAAGACTAGTTTTTCTTTACTTCTAGTGTGGATACATAAAACTAATTTTTCTCTAAAAACCACTTCAGCTGTATCCTGTAAATTTTTCTGAACTATTTCATTTCACTGGAAGCATTTTCTCAATTCTAATCTGATTTTTTTCTCTGATTCATGAAATAATTAATATGTTGGCTGATTTCTAGTTAGGTAAGAATTATTATCTTTCAAAGTTGTTTTCTAGGATACTTAGAGACCAGATCCTATATTATCTTTTTCATTGAGGATTGTTTGATGTGAAATTTTGTGAATGTTCTGTGTTCACATGAATAAGGCTGAGTCTGTCCTTGTTTGATGATGTATTTCCACAGTGAGGTCGTATTTCCTCAGTATAGTTTATAGATCTTATCTGTCCTTAAGGATAGATCTCTAAGTGCCAGCTAGTGAAAAATGTATGAAGAAACCTAAAGCTACAATTATTGTCTTTCTTTTTTTGTTCTTTCAGTTTCTGCTTTTCCTGGGCTTGAGTCTATGCTACTAACTGTGTGTGAATGTACATACATACATATATACACATGTAATTATTTTATCTGAATAATTTTATCTTCTGGTGGGAACAATTTAATATTTTAAAGTGAGTCTCTTTATTAAAGTTTTGACTTGTAACCCAATTTAACTGACATTAATATCTTTATTTTTGGTCATGATTTCCTTTAAATCATTTTTCTAAAATGGATAGAAAGCCTGAAGTTTCTACATCTCTTTTGCAATTGATATGTAACAGAGTGCTTCTTCCAACCTGAAAGTACAAATAGTATGTAATTTTAAGGTTTAGTCTTAGAATATATCTTGTTTATTTGCTAATTATTATTAAAATTTTCCAATTACATTTTTTATTTTCTTACTACTGTTATATAGAAATTTTATCAAATTATATTTAAAATTCCATGTACTTATATAGTAATACTGATACCACCAGTTATTGCTGATAAATTCTGCTTCCTCAAATGCTGAAGTCTGAATACTAGAGAAGCACGCCAAGGCAAGCATATAAAGTAGGTTTCCTTTAAAGGTAGTAACACAGACTTCTCCCGGGAGGATGTAGAAGGCCATAGCTGGTGTCCTAGTATCCCAAAAAGCGAGAGCATCCTGCTCCTTTTATACATTTTAGACTTTCTTTGTTCTCCTGCCTTCTTCCTCCTAATCTCCTGCCTAAGTGACTAGGCCCAGGAGATTCTGGTGGGATGGTCAGGAGGTGAGAAGCACATAAATGCAGTGATCCAGGCCGGAAACAGCCCAAGGGCATTAATTAAAAACTCCCTGTCTGCAACCTTTTGGGAGGACTAGTATAGGCAGTTAATCTTGGTAATCAACGGACTCTGGAGAAATCAACATTCCAATCTCCCAGAGGCGGTTTCCAACTTCCAGGACCCAAATCGATCTCCATTTTGTTGATCTGACCTGATTGCCTATCTACACTTACTGCCTATCTTTAATTCTTGCTTCAATACTCTTTTCTTCTGTTATGAATATTGATGCTGTTTACAACAAATCATCCTGGTAGTTTTGGTAGACATACTTTATTTATCAAGAAAGATAATATTATTTGCCTTATATATCCTGCTCAAATAAACTTGAAATTTTATAAGTGGCATCTTGTGGTTAAAAGGTAGTAGTGGATATTTTTTTTAAATATATAACACTGTATATATATTTATGCCTTTATCCTCAATTCTCATGCTTACAATTCCTCCCCCAAATTGTTGTATAATGTCAAATCTAAATAATATTCTCTCCTGAATGAATATGCCCCTGACCGACATCTCCCTCCGATATATATATGTCCACATCCATGCTTATGCTTATGCCTGTCTCATGCTTATGCCAGCAGATAATACTGGTAATAAGCATACTAAAATATTCAGGATTCAAAATGTAATTGCCTATGGGTATATAAAAAGGATTGAAAAGTTGGAGAGCCTGACATGTGGCCACAAGAGTAAATGGAGATATCAATACCATAATTCTATACATACTGCTTCCTGACGTTTGAGATATTTGCTATATTAAGAAGAGAAAACTGTTTCGTTCTTTTCAAGTAATTCTGACAGGAAATTCAAATTTATGATTAATATCAAATTATTTTATACCCTTTAGATTTAGATTTGTATACTTTCCTGCTTCCTGTGCCTTTATTTTACCTATTATTGTACCTGAGATAACATTTTGTAAAAGCTTACACTCTATTACTTATCATAACAATATTTTACTAACATTCCAGCTGCCTTAAAGGAAAACACTTTAAATAAAAGGTGACTGTTGTGCTGATTACCTTAAGAATATATTTAGTCATTTCGAAAAAATATTTTCTTCTATTTGTGTAAAATATTTTATGTGATTATAATTTTTTAAAACATTATAAATGATTAGAGTGATGGAGCTCAGTGATAGAGTATGCCTAACTCGTGCAAGGTCCCAAGTTTAATCCCCCAGTCCCCAGCACTCACAAAAAAAAACAAAAAAAAAACCAGAAATATTACTATATGAGGTAATATTTTCATTTTCCTACTTTTAAAATAAATTTAGTGATCTTTATGAATTAAAAAAATTGGTTTAACTCTTACAAATGTGGGTTCTTTAATAAAACAGCATATTGAATATAACATTTCTCTGTAAATAAATTTTTATTTATATATAAATATATGTTGTACAAATATATTTATTTTCAAGGATTCATTATATAAAATAGGCAATGCAGTTGTTTATACTCAAAAGGCTAACTCTTATTTAGAGCAGAAGACAACACACCTTGTGCTATTAGTGTCTGCAATGCCTGAGATTACAATTGTTATGATTAATAACTTATCTATATAGAGAGTCTCCAATCCCCTTACCAAATTCTACTAAGACATCTCTAAAGCCAATCTTTACTCATATCCATATTTAGAAGGTAAATTTGCAGAATGTTGAACTAAAATATCTCGCTTCAGAATATGGTTTTTCTAGAAACATTTATGCTGTTAACTAGCTGCAGTGCTCTTGGCTGGCACCCCTGCTGATTTTGCTGACAGCAAAGAAACTATTGGTGCTTTGGAGTCATTCTAGTCATGTTTTATAGTTGGAAATATGGCACTTTGCATTAATTTTATTCATATGGAGAATGGTCTCTGTTAATGCCCAGAATAGAACTGTGTATTTCTTTTAGGAAAAGGCATTTTTTTTAGTATTTCTTTATTAGATTAAATCTTTCAGGAAACTCTATTTTAAAACTTTGCTACAATATGTAAACTATTTCAGTAGTGCAGCCCTTAATTTTTTACATTTGCGCACACACAAACTCTCTCTCTCTCTCATTCACACATACGCACACACATCATTATATTTTTCCAAGAATTGTTTTGAATATTTTTTGCAATAGGGAGATTACCACCTGAAGATGAAGTAGAAATATTATTGTTGCTAATTTGTTTATTTTTAAATATTTTGGGCAAAATGATAGTTTCCTGGAACATCTTACCTTAATGAACCAAGTATCATATTTATTGAAGGTACAAAGAATAATTTAAGTAATTACAATAGTTTTCAATAATTTGGTGCTTCCACAAGGTATATATTATTGTTTGTGTTATTTGAAATGATTATGAAAAGTCTGGATACTGATAAAAGCTGGAACAATTACTAGATATGGATGTTTTTCCTATAAAATGAGATATAATTCATTAAAGAAGGTAACATTGGAAGCTGGTCAAGTCCAGTTATTCCTCGGAGTACATATATTGAAAGATGGTCATAATTTCTATCTTTCAGAACTTTCTAACTACCTTTGTTGTATTCTATATTTAGCCTTCTTGTGTATCTTCAATTTTCCTTTCCATTTTGCTGAATTTTCTACTTCTCTCTTTTGATTCTTTTTGATGATGACTTATAATACTCATTCTATTTATCTCATATGTGGCACAGGGACTATGTCTCATAATAGTCTCTCTCTCTCTCTCTCTCTCTGAAAGACATTGCTTTGAAAATTAAACAGGACAACCTTAATATTTTGATGTAGTTATTAATTCAAAACACTTCTACCTCTGCACTGTGTTCTATGATATTTTACTTTAAGTTGTTTTAAATTAGAAGCATATTCTTTTCATTTTGCACTCAAAGGTTAAGACAACATTTTTGGTATCTTCTATTTAAAGAGGTTTACCGTCAATGACCTGACCTAGGATATTTACCCATAACTGAAATTACAATTATAGTTAAAGAGTTTAAGAATTTTGCTTTCCTCACTTGGAAACTGCCAACAAATGCAGCTCTGAATGAACTCAGCAAACACCACTATACCCACACCCACACACATTTTGAACTCTGCCAAGTGGAAAATAATTAATTTCCCCAAAAGAAAGCCAATGGAACTTTGGTGGAAATGAATGCTGGGGAAAAACTCAAGAAACACCTTTATTGATGGCTTTTCCCTTAATTCATTATTTTTTTTTTCTCATGCTCTACTTTTTATTTCATTCTCAGACTTCTGACTCAGTTCTTGAATTCCAGATGAGGAAACTAGTTTGTTTTTCAAACCAACATTTGTTTAAAAGTTTATTCTAATTCATCTTCTTAGCTAATCTGTAGCTTACAATGCTATCCACATCTCCCATGAAGTCATGAAGGAAAAAATGTCAACATGATACCCATACTATCAGTTTGGCCTTACCAAATCATAGTAACAAATATGGAAATAGGTCAGACATTTATAAATTCATTTGTCTATATAAGGGAATTCTTTGAAAACTGTTGCTTTTAAAAGACTAGGTGAGGGCTGGGGACATAGCTTAGTTGCTAGAGTGTTTACCTTGCATGCACAAGGCCCTGGGTTCAATACCCAGCACTGCAAAAAATAATAATAAAATAAAATAAAAGAATAGGTGAATATGGAGTAATTAATTTCTCCTATCTAGGAGAAGTTTTATAAATCCTAAATTATAAACAGGAAAAATTTTAAAGTCAACAAAGAGGATATATGAAATGTTTTAAGAGGAAAGATAATTAAAGAAGAAATGAAATTTATAGCACTATCACATGTTCCTATTTACTATTTGCAGGGAATATATTCATTAAGATCTGTGCCAGGGAAATATACTTTCAAACATTGTAACATCTATCTCCAATATTTCTACAATGAACATGAAATTTCAAGACCCACTTTAAATTTTTACACGGATATATTATTTTTCACATTCAACATACAAGATCTTTTTCAATATATAAGGTCTAATTAGCTGGATGCAGTGGTAGACACCTGTAATTCCAGCAACTCAGAAGTTTGAGGGAAGAGGATCACAAGTTTGATATCAACTTGAGCCACTTAACAAGACCCTATCTCAAAATAAAAAGTAAAAAGGACTGGGGATGTGACTTAGGAGTAAAATGACCCTGGGTTCAAACCCCAATACCACACTCCCAAAAACTCTAATTAATTTTTAATTTTTGCAATATTCAACATATTATTAAAGTAATATATTATCAAAGCAATCATACATAAAGTAAATGCTGTAATTTAAGATAAAGTTCTCATTATTTTAATTCTTTTTTTTTGAGTTCTGGAGATTAAAATTGTAGTCTAGCATGTGCAAATGTTCTATCACTGACCTACATTATAAGCCCTCATTTTATTTCATTTAGGTATAGTTTATTTATTTTTGCTTAAAAGTATTCATATTTATAAGGTACCTTGTGATATTTTGTTTCATGGATACATTAGAGAATGTTCAAATCTGGACAAACTTATCTGTCTCCTCAAACATTTATCATATTAATACATAAATGTTATGCTCACCTATTTCTTCAAGAAGCAATAAATATGGGTTCAATTCCCAGCAGTGGAAAAAAAGAAAAAGAAGCAATAAATACATATTTGTTCTGTCAGTATGGGATTAGTTTGAAAATTTGCATTCTTAAATTCTAGTCAACAAATTATGGAATAAACTACTTTTAGGAGTATGAGTCTTCTAGTTTGTAGTGTTTAACTAGTTCTAGACAAGATTGCTGTGAAAGTTTTATAACTTACTTTACACTGATAAAATTCATGAACTCTTAAAAAAGGTGAAAATCTTTGGACTTTCTAGCCAAAGGAACTAATCATTTCTAAAGCTAAAATTCCTTAACTCCTATATAATATTCTGTTATGGTTTCGGTGTGAGGTGTGCCACAAAAGCTCATGTGTGATACAATGAAAAAAGATTTAGAGGAGAAATGATTGGATTATGAGGATTTTAGCATATTAATGAATTGGTCCCCTTGATGGGATTAAATGGATGGTAACAGGAGGTGGGTAGGTTGTGGTTAGATGATGTGGGTCATTGGGGGTGTGGCTTTGGGGTACATATTTTGGGCTATTTGGAGTCTCTCTTTCTCTGCTTGCCTCTGCCACACTCTTCTGCCATGATGTTCAACTTTACCTTGAGCCCTGAGGAATGGAGTCTGCTCTCTACGGAAACTGTGAGCCCCCAAATGAACTTTTCCTTTTCCTCCTCTAAATTTGTTCTGGTCAGATCTTTTAGTCACAGCAGCAAAAAAGCTGACTAAAACATTGTAAGTTAGAAGTCAAAGCAATAGCAGCTTTACACTGCTAAGATTAAAGAATCGTAAACCAGTTCTGTATCTTTCTTGGTAACTGATATTATCATCTACATAGCTTTTCAAATCTAAAACCTAGAAGCATTGTTGAATTCCTTTTTCCCTCACTATCCATATGTAAAAGATATATTTATTCAACAAATATTTCTATATTGGCATATTCCATATTTATAGAATGTATGATCATTTTTGTGCAAATTCTAATGAGTCCATGATCAAAAGTTAACTTCAGTCCCCATCTACAGCTATCACTTCACTGATGTCCCAATCACCTTGACTAAATGCTAAAAGCTTTGTGTTTTGATTTCTTGTACTAGTATAAAAATTTCTCTGGGCCAGTTCTAGATTATGGTACCCAACTGCTCATAGTACTTTGATAATATTCTCTTTCATTTAAGTCACACTCCCTATATTACTCTTGAATACTGTTTGTGATTTCACTCCCTACCTTTCCAAAACCATGTCTTTCCTATTGTTCTTTTTTTAAAAAATTACTTAAAGTTATACATGATTGTAGAATCTATTTTGATATATTTATAAAAGCATGATATATCTAGAATAAGACATATCTTATTCTAATAAGGATCTAAGTCTTGTGAATGTACATGATGTTAAGATTCACTGTGATGAGTCAGGCGTGGTGGCGGATGCCTGTAATCCAAGTGACTCGGGAGGCTGAGTCAGGAGGATCGCGAGTTCAAAGCCAGCCTCAGCAACTTAGCGAGGCCCTTAGCAACTCAGTGAGACCCTGTCTCTAAATAAAATACAAAATAGGGCTGGGGATGTGGCTCAGTGGCCTAGTGTCCCTGAGTTCAATCCCTGGTTCCAAAAAAAAAGATTCACTGTGATGTATTCATATAAGTACATAGGAAACTTATGTCAGATTCATTCCACTGTCTTTCCTATAACTATACTCCTCCCTTCCTTCCGTTCCCCTTTGTCTAATCCCCTGAACTTCTATTCTTCCACTCCTCCCGACCACTGTTGTGAGATAGCATCCACATATTAGATTTCCTACTGTTGAGACAAGGGCTAAGGACAGATAGTATAGATAATAAATGATCTAGTCAGAAATTTGGGGGCTAATTGTCCAAGAAAAGGAAATGGGATGGTAACACCTCTGGTTGGAGAAAGAATGTATTTTTCAACACAAGCCGTTAACTCTGGGGCTACTCTTTCCTGCCTTTTAGGAACATACAGGAAAGAAAGAGAAAGTGGGGGTCCATAAAAAAGGCAAGACACACCCATTTTGTGGACACCGATTCTGGGTCTGGGCTCCTCTCCCCAAAATTGTGTACTATCTCTGTTCTATCCCTTAAATAAAATTTGTTTTCTATGCTTGCTTAAGTGTTTCTCTGGTGTTTTAATCTTCAACACCAGAGGAATGAGGAGCTGATCCTGACTTCCAAGACCTGTATTCCAAGACCTAAAGTTTTTAACTTTAGTCCCTGACCTAAGACTCCCCAGGCCTTTGTGTGTGTGGAAACTTACAATATTTTTTTTCTGTCTTGAGGCCTTTGCATTGGCATGTCCTACTGCCTGACTGTCTTGCTATGTCTAGTCCATTCTGGTGTTTCACATCGCAGCTAAAACCTTGGTGATTCAATGAAGTTTCCTTAACCTTTCACTAGGCCTTCCATACTCCAGTATTAACTATTCATTTTTAGCTCAACTTTAAACTCAATTTTTTAAATTGTATGTTTGCTTATTTAATGTGTCTCTATCCCCATCTCCCACTACATAAACTAGAATAAGTTGTGTAAATCAGTTTAGAAACCTCTTTTTTTCTTATTCCCTAATGCGTAACCAAGGCCCAGAAAAATGTTTGATACATCATTGTAAAAATGAACCTGAATTTCATTTAAGGAATAAATGATTAGCTGACACAATTTAGAAGTTGGGAATCACAAGGATAATTTTAACAGAATCACAAGGATAATATGAAGAAAACCTTGAACTTACTATATTCTTTTCAATGTCAACTGAAAAGTCAAAGGATTCTGAAAAGAATCTGACCTCATAAATTTCACAGTAGTAGGTATTTTTTTTAAACACTTGAGACTCGTTATCTGATATTCTTTTTCATCTAATGGTACTTGGTCTCCGAATTTTCTTGTGATTTTATCTCTCTTCAGGTCACTAGACAGCTTTAAGCTAGGATATCAAGCTAATTCCAACCAAACTCCCACAAATTCATTTGGAAGTATCTAGCCATGTAATAAAGATTAAGTTAGAACAAAATAAGCTTGAACTAACTATTGGATGTTCTTATTTATTCTTTGTCCATGGAAGCAACTATTTTTATATGTGTTTTAGATAAAAAATATTAATGTTACCCTTTACATACAAAAGTTGATGACTTTTATTCTCAGCACAATTGCCTGTATTCACTAGTAAATCACACATGGGAACACAAGATGGGAAATTTTGTGATAGTGTCCCTAGGATATAAAACATTTCTACTGCATGTTTGCTGAAGTTTAAATAAATGAATAAGGAAAATAGAATATATCCATACCAAAAAGATTCAGAGAAATGAATACTTAATAAAGATTAAAATGTCTTGTAATTTTTTTTGCTGATAGAAAATTAGATAAGAGTGAGGAAACAAGATGGTGGATTAGAAGCAATTAATTTCATCTGTCGCTCAGGAATGTGGGTGACCATGAAAATTCAACAGTGTATAGACAGAAACTTAAAGAAACTGAGACTCTAAACAGTGGAGCAGAGGGTGAAAATGAGTCACTCAGTGTCACGTACATGGCGGAGTGATAGCAGGGGAAGCAGAGAAAGAAGGATAAACTCAATAACAGAAATTGTCACCCTGCAGAAGGACAGTCAGAACACAGTTGTTTTGGTATTTGCAAAACAGGCTATTATCATAGAAATTCTCTGCACTTTTCAGCATATCCTTTCAGTGTTGTAATGGGGAGCCATCATGAGGTCATATCTGAACTGGTTGCTTTGGGAAAGAAGTGACTCTGTATTTTCCTATCCCTGGGAAGCCACAGCCAATATTACTACACTGTCTTAATAGGTGACTACCTTAATACCCAGTTTGACCCCCAAAAAGCACCACTGAAACAGTTCCACTTAAACTTTATGTAGTGAGTAACCCCATGTACTCTGCCTGACCACAACAAAACTACCTGATCTGCCCAAAGGGACCCAACTTTTGTGAGATTTACCCTGAGGTTCTTGTGAGACTTACCCTCAGGTTCTGAAACACTACACATGTTGTCAAAGCACAGTAATCACAGCCAAAGAGGCAATAGTGAAACTACACTGTGAAATCCCATTGGAAAGAAATGCAACACTACACAACAAATTGATATCCCAGAACACAGCATCAAGAAAAGTTTATACCATAAAAAGGCCCTCATTTAAAAGTGGAAGAGTTATCTATCCCAACAGTTGCGTAAATCTCAACATGGTAAAACAAGAAATATGAGAAAAGAATGCAACATGATTCTTCCAGAAGTTCATAATTTCTAGTAACTTACCTTAAAAATATTGAAGTGGATGACAAAAATCCAAAAATTCCATGTTAAAATGATCAATTAGTACAAGAGTATACAAATAAACAGGTGAAGAAATTAAGAAAGACAATGCAGGATATGAAAGTATAATTCAATGAAAAGAAATTCTGAAAAAAAGCCAAATGGAAAGCTTAGGAATAAAGTTCAATGAATCAAACAAAACATTCACTTGAAAGCATCACCTCTAAACTATAAGCAGAAGAAAGAATTCCAGGACTTCACAACAAGGTAGATGAACTAACACATAAATAAAATAATAATGAAAAACTAGAAGAAATCAAAAGCAAATCATACAAGATCTCTGAGACAACATTAAAAGATCCAACATCCAATCATAGGAATAGACGAGAGGGTCAAACATGGGCCAACGAGACAAGAAATCTATTCAGTGAAATAATAACAGAAAATTTCCCACATTTTGGGAATTATATGGACGTCCATGTCAGACAGGTAGACTAATGGAATGCAATAGAGGACCCAGTAACAAACTCAGAGTCATCTGAAAAAAGAGCCAAAAATGTATGTTGGAAAAAAGAGCCACTTCAACAAATTGTGCTGGGAAAACTTGACATCTACCTGTAGAAGATTCCTGTTTTAGTTAGCATTTTTGCCACTGTGACAAAAAGACCGAACAAACAATTTTAGAGGAGGAGAAGTTTATTTGGGGGCTCATGGTTTCATAGGTCTCAGTCCACAGACATACAGATCCATTCCTCAGGGCTAGAGGTAAGGCAGAACATCATGGTGGAAGACAAGGGTGGAGGGAAGTGGCTAAGGGCATCACACCAGGAACCACCCAAAGAATCTCCGCTCATCATAAGCAAAATATATACCCCAAGGGCACCGCCCTAATGATACTTCTCCAACCATACTCTACCTGGCTACAGTTACCACTCAATTAATCCCTCCTAGGGGATCAATTCACTGATTGGGTGAAGCGTCTTATAACCCAGTTATTCCTCTAAACTTTCTTGCGTTGTTTCACACATGAGATTTTGGGGAATATCTTATATATAAACCATAAAACTATCTCTCACTCTGTACAATGATCAACTCAAAATGGATCAAAGATCTTAATGTAAGATCTGAAACTTTAAAATTACTAGAACAAACATGGGAGAAATACTTCAAGATACAGGTATAGGCAACAATTTCCTGATTAGGTCTCCAATAGCTTGGGAAATAACAAAGAATTTACAAATGGGATTACATCAAGTCAAAAACTTCTGCACATCATAGGAAACAATAAACAGAGTGAAGAGACAACCAGGAATGGGAAAAAATCTTTGCAGGCTATTCATATGACAGCATTAATATCCAGAATACATAAGGATCTCAAAAAATGAACAGCAAAAGAAAACTAATTCAATCAATAAATGGGTAAAAAAACGGAACAAATATTTACCAGTAGTAGAAACACAAATGGCCAGTAAAATATTTTAAAAATTCTCAACATCAGTATCCATCAGGAAAATGCAATCAGAACTATATTGAGATACCATCTCACCCCAGTAAGAATGGCTATTAACAAGACATTAAAAAATAACGTGCTGTCAAGAATGAGGGAAAAAGAACTCTTATACTCTGTTGGTACGTATGCAAGATTGTACTATGGAAAACAGTAAAAAGTTTCCCTAAGAAACTAAAAATAGAGCTAAAATATGATCTAGTTATCCCTCTCCTGGGTATGTAACCAAAGGAATCAAAGTCAGCATATAGGATATATCTGCATAGCTGTGTTTGTTGTATCACTAATGACATTAGCCAAATTTTCAAATCAGCCCATTAATTATGACCTTTAACAGATGAATGGATAAAGAAATGTGGTCCATCTATACCATGGAGTATTATTCAGCTGTAAAGAAGAATGAAATCATTTTATTATCAGGAAATGAATGGAACTGGAGATAATCACATTAAGCAAAATAACATGAGCCCAACTCAGAAAAACCAGTATTGAATGATTATAGATAGATAGATAGATAGATAGATAGATAATTTCAAAGGGCTGCAAGAAAGTATAAAGGATCGATTACAGAAGGGGAAGAGGACCAGGAGAAGCCAGTATGGTGGTATGAGAGGTGAGGAGGGAGGATGAATAAGGTCAAAGCATGGTATATACATGTACAGATATGTTATAAGGCAACCCACTAATTTGCACAATTAATACATGCTAAAAATTATAATTTTAAAGGACAGAGGAAAATAGAATATTCTTTGTTTTCTACTGATTCTGAGAATCAAATTGATTTACTAAATAGATCAAAATATCAGTTCTATGAACTGTAGAAAAATATTTCTCTTAAATGTATAGAAATATGTATAGGATAATCAAAAGTATAAATCTTTCATTTTTTTCTTTAATTCCACTGATGCCATTTATTTGAGAATAGAGTACAACGATCATATAATCTGGTTTAAATTAATTATATCCCTAATATAAATGAAATTCAGAAATAACATAAAATGCCCTTAATATTTGTCTATTCATATTGCTGGGTGTGAGCATAAGGTTCCTGGATTATAATATAGAAATGTATAAAGAAAGCACAATTAAAAATTAAATAGTACTTTATTAGAAGAAACAAAGAAACAGGAAACAGATTTTTATTTCTAATTTTAGAAATTACAATGAATGTGATCATTGTCAATGAGCTTGACAAAAGTGGTTTTTATTTGTTAACCTATTTCTTCATGTAGTTTTCAATGAACAGTACAAAACTGTACTATCCTTCTATAATATGTTATTTTTATTCTTAGAAATTTTAATAAATATTGAGATATTTCAAAAACATTTTGTGATTAATTGCAAGATAAAATTAGGTCTTAGATCACTATTATCAAATATTTCAAATTATGCCTAATATTAGGAAACTCAAAGTCTTATTGGACATTGAAATCTAATCTTCATTTTCTGAGAATGACCTACTATTTGTTGGGTGTCTGGTGAGTTTGTTAATAATAGACAAGAAAAAACAAACAAACAAACAAAAACATTCACACTGGGCACCATTGAAATCCAACAGGTGTCAGCTAACTATGAAATCTGCCTGCCATCTTGTTTTTAATGGCCCAGAAACAGAATGGTTTTAGATTTATGAATGGTTGAAGAAAGAAAAGCAGGAAAAAGAGGAAATTAAAGGAGGGGAAGGGTGAGGGGAAGAGGAAAGAAAAAAAGAAGACTAAACATAAGAGGCATTCACTATCTGGCTCTTACACAAAATGATGTTTATCAAACTCTGTAGATACTGACACATATTTTATTGATCTCATTCACCACAAAAGAGCTAGACATGCCCCCAAAACATAAAGGTTAATAATAAGTAATTATGTGAGGGAAGGAAAAAAAAGGTACTATGATTAGAGTCTTAAACTTGTATTAATACCAAATGGAAATCAAATATCATATCAAAGATGATCAAATAGATCAAAATAGTTTAATTAATTCATCAAATAAACACAGCACGAAAATGCCACTACCAGGAGGCACATGCCTGTCATCTTAGCAATGCAGGAGACCAAGGGCAGGAGGATTGCAAATTCAAAGCGAGCCTCAGAAAGTTAGCGAGACCTCAGTAAGTTACTTGTCTCAAAATAAAAAATAAAAAAGGCTGGGGATGTGGCTTAGTAGTTAAACAGCACTGGATTCAATCCTGATACTCCCTTACCCCAAAATAAAAAATTTAAATAAATAAGTAAAATGCTGCTACCTGTTTCATTTATGACTCAATATAGCTCTGACTCAATGTATGCATTTGACTGTATGTGAAATACAAAATTCTATATGCTGCTATATGCAAAATTCTTTTCACTTTTTTCTCTTAACATTTTTAGTAAGGATTTTTCTATGCTCATAAATTCATATTAGATACACATGCATATATTTTTTATATCTACTTCTACATTGTACATGTTCTACTGCATGTTATTTTTCTTGTTTTTATTTTTTACAATAAATATAATAGTACCAGTATCTTCCTACTTGAAACTTTGCAAACTTCTGTTTGCTAAGAATTAATTTCCAGGAGGTTTACATTAGTGTAAATGATCACAACAGTTTTAACACTTTTATTACATCAAATTATTTTCAGTATTCACTGCATCTGCTTACATTATTACTGATAGTGAGTGGCTAGTTTGAAAACAACTTCATCATTCATTTAGAACAAATTAATTAATATGCTTTTTAAAGATGATATTGTTGAGGCTCAGAACACTGTACCCCAAATATGGTATGCTAAGTACTTTAAACTAGGGGACAATGGAAAGATCTCAGAAGCAAGGTCTTTGACTTTCTCCTGCCCTCCTATTTCCTCTCCTTTACTCCCCCAAAGCAAGTCATAGAAACCAGACTTCTTACCCTACAAAACAAGCCAAATACTGTAAAAGTGACACACTCTTCCTCTTAAAGAACCTCTGTCCAGGTACCCGATACCTGAAGGTAGGAATGCTGCACAGAAAGGCCAAGAGAATCTGACAGACAGGGTTTGCTGGGTTCCCCACCCCAATCTACTTTGTCCAGTCACATTTTTACACACCTGTTCATTCTCCATGAAACCTAAGTGTAACCATTGACAGTGTTTTCTCAGTTTTTTGGCCTTCATTTATGAAGGCTCCTGTGTCATGTAAAACTTCGATGAACTAAATTTTTAAGTATTGCTTTTGCTAACCTGTCTTTTGCTGTAGGAATACTGGACCATGACCCTTATTTGGATGAGGAAAGGTAGTATATGTGTCCACCCTTGCAACACCCTTATCAAAGAAAGATGTTTATAAGTATGCCAATTTTATGATAAAGAGGATTAAGTATACGTTGGCCACAAAAATATATTAAAATGTTGAAAAATCATTTGTTGTAAGATTCAAAGATGTTTCCTCTGCATCACCTGCCATGATATGTACCTTTTGATTTGAGTTTTTTGTTTAGTCATTAGTTTTCTCTATTACTATCCTGCATTTCCAAAAAACAAAAATTATCTTTTTTCTTTTCTAAACTCTTTCCTTAGATTCTTGTATAGATGTTAATGTTATTGTCTCCGCTCAACTTATGCTTGTACGTGGATCATAAAAAAAGGGAGGGGCAGGGGTTTAGTTTTGATAATTTTTAAGCAGTGAGTCTCAGTGGTACAAAGAAAAGTATTAATATATTTTGGTAACATAGTAAACAGAGAAAGATATGACTTGGTCAGTATTCTATATCTGTATATAGCTATCTATAGATAGCTGCATGTAGTTAACACATATAAAAATTTAAGGCATATTGAAGTAGACTGAGGAAAAAGTACAATAAAATAAGGTACAATAAAATCTAGATTTTAAATTGATGAAATCAAGTAATATAAAATGAATAACACTATAGAAACAATCACCATAAAAGTTTGTTCATTCCTTTTCCCTTGGCAAAGCTCTCAAAGAATGGCATGGTATGATTAATGGATGATAATACAACATGGTTCACTGGATCACATACAAAGGTCACATATTTCATAGATTGGTCTTAATAGGCATCACACCATATTTAATGAGGGTTAGTATCAGCACAACCCTGATAGAGATTTCCATGGCATCATTAATATATTCACTCTCGGTACTGGGATGATAAAAACTTGAAATAACATAACACATAGGATCATTTATACGGCTTTTAATTCATTTTTCTATCTATTGTAATAAAGAGTTGTGAACTCTACCATATCTTAAATCTTACTGGAACTGTTAGCTATACATAAATAGTAAAAAATGTTATCACTTCTAAAACACTTTGGCACCTCCAATTCAAAAAGATATAAATTCCCCAGATTATGTATTACATTATTCTTTAATCAGTATGTTTCCTCTCTTATTTTATATCTTATTGCATTTATAATACTTATATGCAGGCATATCTTCATTTCACTTTCTATTTCCCAGAAGACTGTATGATATGTTGAGATTCAAATGAAGTGAAAATCATGGGAGCAAGTAGTGAGCAGATTCACACTGAAATATTCCTTTGTTTAAAATTGGATTATTCTACTTATGGCAATAAAACTAAAATATTCCTTATTGAATTCGTTATGTCCTCTTACTGCCATTTTTCATATGCAACATGTATAGTAGTCACTAAGTATTCAAAATGTATCAGATAGCAATATACAAGAAAGGTGAATTAATCATGTTTATTAATGTGTGTGTGTGTGTGTGTGTGTGTGTACAGGTTATCTGTCTGTGCCTATGCAGGTGTATTTGACCCCCAAAGTAAATTCTTTTTACATATCTGGGAGTGTGGGATGTCTTCTGGTTGACATAAATGTATTTTAAATAAAACTTCAACTATAATTTGCTTGGTTTGATCTTATTAACTTCCTTCATGCTTGTACATTCATGTGTAATAATTTTGTGTATAGCTTTTAGTAATACATACATATTCTGTGAACTGGAAAGTGTAAGGGAATTTATTAACATGATTTATGATACTTCCGTTTTGTGGAAGAGGCTAATGCTTTTATCTCTAGAACTGTGAGTTTCTTTGCACACTACTATTGAGTACCAATTATTTATTTCTTCCCAGTAAATGCAAAATCCACCTTATGATTCTTTCAGAAATGTATTAAAAGTGTTTATTGCCTAGCAAACAAATTCAGTATTGATTATGCCATTTTCTGAAATGGTTAATCTTTAATTGTGTTGTTTCTTGCAGGAATAACCTTTATCAAAGACTGCTTGCTTGTGACAATTTCCTAAATGCTTGTTCTATCAAAATATGTCATACATCATTCTTTGCTTTTACTTTGTGTAGCATATTCAATTACATTCACAGTAGAATACACTATTATGACTTCTGTCCCCACAAAATGAAAGTGAACCCTTTCCTTATACAGTAGTTCATTGACTTGATCTTCTATTTATATAAATAAAAATTATTAACCAAAAGATTAGCTTTCATTTAGCATTTTAATGCCAATGCCTTCACATTTCAGTATAAAGTTTAGTATCATTTCGTGATATTAATACTGTCAATATTGCTTATGGTATTAACAGTATTATGACTATTATTAATATTATTAACATTAAGATTAGGGTAATCTCAGTAGCATTAATACAAACTTTAAATAACTTATGAAAACAAGAAAAGGTACTCATATTTATGGAAATTTAATGGTAATTCAAAAGTAATTTAAAGACATTATTAATTAACATTTATTGACCATAACATTAGCTAATAGTGAATAATATTGAAAATAAAGCCCTTTGAATATCACTAGGCACATTTTCATAATTGACATTTAGGTGTAACAAAAATAAAACCATTAGATATTCCACAAAAGAAAAATGAGCAAATGTTTCAATATATTTGAGAAATATTCTAAGTAGCTTTTCCCTTGCCATTTCATTAATTCCATAAGTACCTATTTTTTTCTCTAAGTTATTTTAAGTTATATCAGTAACTTAGTATTCATTCCAAGCAATTGTGGAATGTTAGATAAGAATATATTTCTCTGATATTGCAAAATTACATGGATCTGTACATGGATCTGTAATTTTCATTTCAATTGATTTTAGTCGTATTTTAATAAAAAGTCAAAAATCTTCTTATTGATGTTATTATACAAATAAAATAAAACTGTTTAAAACATTAAACATTTCTATGACTAAAAGGTTAAATGTTTCACATTTCATGCATTTTTTTATGCTTAATTTGTTTTCAGGAAAAGGAAATACATAGAGTAGCTTAGAATGGTCTGTAACTGACATATTTGGTTTATTTTCTGGATTTGGTTTTAAATTTGATCTGTCAGGTAGTACACTATATATCAATGGACTAAATTCAATCTCATTCCTAAGAATGGTACTGGATAACTCTGACTAGTCTCTCTAGAAATTAGGAGTGGGAAATAATGTGCAGGAAATTTTAAAATTATGTTTTATTTACCTAATCAAGTTTTAGATGCACATTATTATTAATTTAATATGTTTCCACCCATTTATTTTTAATAAATTATCTAGTCACCATTTCAGTTATCTCTTACCTTTTTTCCCCTCTCTACAGAACAAGTGTGTTAAAGCATCCCTGGAAACTTAAAGAGGGAAAAAAATCTGCTTAATTTTTCCTCCTTCAACATAAACTTTTACTTTCTTCACTAAATGTGTGATTTTGAATCATAAAAATTGAAATCTTTTGTACATTAATATATTGCTCACATTTCTTATATGTAGCAAAATCCAGCATACACTATTGTGATTATCAAAAGTTGAAAATATATTTGGAACACATGCATATAATTTAAATTATCATAAGAAGTAAAATGTATTTAAAGTTGAGACTAAAAATACAACAAGGATATCAACAACTACAAAAGTTTAAATCAATAGTTGTGGGATATTTACAGCTAAGAATAAACAGAATGAATAAAGGTGATGTACCATGTATAACTGACTATGAAAATTCCCAGCAAAAATACTCATCAATTAAAGCGTTGTGAAAATAAAACTTTTCAATGAATGCAGATGCTCATAGATCTTGTAGTAGCCTAATTCTCTGACAAGCATGCAATTTTGGTACAGGATTATTTGTACTACAGAGCCATTAGAATGAGTCAATTAAAATGACATTTAAAACATTAAAATTATTTTTTCCTGACATAAAACACAGGAAAAGCTGAATGGCATGGTACTGCTAAAGTGATTACAATCCATCATAACAATCTGTCATATGCAAAAATTACAGTGGCTAGTTCTCACTTGTTTCTTTAAAAGGAACACAACTTAAATAGATATAAATTGCTGGTAAAATGGTGATTATAATAAGGGACTGTTTGATGGAAGATGCCAAAGCAAAGGTTATAGATTCCACCACATATATGGTCAAATAAGGTAGACGATCAGAAGTAACTGATAGTTACTTGGTCAAATCAAACTCCTTCCATCTGGTGATATTACCAACTGGTAGGAATAAGATCCCCATAAACCTCAGAAGAGTGGTTAATATATTCCTAGTCAATGGTTCAGAAGTTCACACTGGTATAAGAAACTGGCAAATACCATAGTACACTCCTAAGAGTATTTACTCCACTACTGCTGGATTGAAAGTCTGTCTCCCAGGTCAATTTCTAATTCACAACTTGAGCACATTGTACTGGTAAATTGATGGGCCCATGCTTTCCCTGCTACTGTGAATGGCAAGGTTATCATGTAAGTTTTTTATCATCATAATTTCACCAAACCCAAATCCTTGAAAAAGTTGAAGATAAAGGCTAAGATGAGAAAGAGAAGAAGGAGGAGGAGGAGGAAATGCAGAGGAAGGGAAGAAGGAAAAAAACAGGGAATTACATTTAGGAAGAAACTGACATAATGGCACATGACTAAGCTTTTCAAGATTATAGAAAGAATAAAATAATTAATAAGCATATTCAAAAGGCAGAATATAAGCAAATTTTGAGTAAATGCAATTAATTGAGAAATGAATACTCCAAATCTCTCTCTCTCTCTCTCTCTCTCACACACACACACACACACACACACACACACAAACCCACAAGTTAATGAAATTTATTCATACCTAAGAACATAGGAAACCATGTAAACCATTTTACAATAAAATATTGACTTCAAAATACCATGAAAATTCTAAAACCAAACTATAAAATACCATCATATCTTTAAAAATACCATCTAGTATTTCATGGTGTTACTTTGCAAATTGAAATAACTACACATAAACTATAACATATTTGTCAAAACCAGTTTATCATCCCTATTTCAGAATTTATTACCTCTATAAGAAGAGAATTAGATACTGTTAGACAAATATTGGCATGCAGTTGTCAATGAACTACAAAATATAGGGTCTTACTGGTTCCAACTGCACTTTGTGCCTCCATTTATTTCCCAAATAGTGATATTTTTCTAATTACAACTAATTATAACTTTACTTGCTGCTCTGCCTACCTCCATAAAGAAATAGCAAAGCATTCTCTCCACTTTAAACCCTTCTCCCTCTCCACCACATATACAATGGGAAACACATCAAACGTGAAAGTCCAAGACTGAGAAAAAATATAATCAAATGTTCCAATTCTAACTGAAAACTACCTTGCAGTCGTGTATGTATAGGGAAGATGTGACCTGAATGCTAATCCTTCCCCCATGATCCCTTCTTTCAAATCACTTTTCCCCTGAGGCAAACAGGTGCTAGAATTGAAGGTGATTAGTATAAGTGAGAGTTTAGTGCAAATTAGATGCCAACAAAATAGGGCCTATCTCATCATATGGAAATATGTGGGAGGAAAATGATCACTGTGACATGGAAACACTAAGTCTCTGTGGGGAAAAAGCTGCTACCTTATTTTCAGATCTGATCAGAGTCACACTCATTTGTAGGGCAGGATTTGATAGTTGCATATGGTAATCAGTGAAATAAATGAACCATTTAGTATTCCAAGCTTGCAATACTTGGCTTCATAGAGCGACTGCTGTTACATTTCATATCCAATCTCGTTTGTGGAAACAGAATAATGTTGGATGGTTTTATTCACTTCCTCACTCATGCATGCTGTAGATTCTATGTGGTCTTGGAAAGTAGAGGGAAACAAGATCCAAGATCTGTCCTCATTAAACATCTCCATATCACCGTCATGAGGTGTTCTTCACATAAACTTTTGCAACTAGTAGAATCTGGAACTGCTATTGTCATGTTTTTCTTTTATTTATCCTTTTTCCTTCCTCCCTCCCCATTCCTACACACTTGTAGCTTCCAATCTGGACTGCACTCTCCCTCTGTGTGACAGGCGTTTTCTCTCATGCATGCTTCTTCATGGGACAAAGTATGCGGTTGCTCTGAACCTAAACAAGTCTATTTTGTACAGGTGTTGAGTGGACACACTGAGTCCATTCAGGCTATCAGGTGTATGTGGTGTGGTGAAATTTGGTGAAGAATCAGGAGAATATATTGTTTAACATCTTATTAAGGTTTGACATAAATACAGAACACATCAATCTCATTATTCTATAGAAAACAGTTCTTTTTTTTCCAATTTCAGGCATACCTGTAAAACTACCAAGATCAGATACAGAACATTTCTAACTTTCCAGAAAGCTCCATTTTGTTCCTTTGCAGTAAATACACAACCCCTATTTTGGCTTCTGTTACCATGAATTTTGCCTGAGTGTAAAACTGAATTTCAGCATATTCATGGAATCATCCTATAAAGGCTTATGTGTATCTGGTTTATTTCCTCAATCTGGCCATCTTTATCTTTTGATTAAAGTGTTCATCCTATTTTTATTTAAAGTAATGACATAGGTTTAAATCTATAAACTCATTTATTCCATCCCCTTCAGTTTTTTGAAATTTATTTTTATTTCTTCCCATCTTGTATTAATTTTGAAATTTTTATTTAATGCCTACTAATAAACTTTATAGTAAGTAACTGTGACATTGGAATTAAAATTAACAATTTATCACAAATACTTTCTAACATTGGCTTCATTGGATAAAACTACTCTGTACTATTATTATTATATATTTTAATTTCATAAATTGTCAATTTTCAAGCTATTTAGTTTGTTTCTTTAAGTACTTAATAGTCTCTAACATATACTCACATATATGCTCCATACTTGTTTTCAGAATATTCATACTTCCATCTGGAATATTTTTCTGATATTCTTTTATTTTATCTTGAAGAACTGTATTATCACATTTTTACCAATCTGGTTTTAATGAAGTGTTTCAATATTTTTTTTCTAAAAATCTTTATTTTCCCTTCATATCTTTAGAATATTTTTAATAAGCACATAATTTTAGAGTAATGGTTTCTTTTCTCATTTCTCTTTTTTTTTCAATATGTCAGTACTTAAAAGATGGCATTCCATTGTATTCTGTTTTATAGTTGATATGGAAAGCTCATTTATCAGTCTTAGTATCACTTTTCTGGAGTCATTGAGAGTCTTTTATCCATAACTGCCTCTCAGAGGTTTTCCTTGTTACTTATTAATGGTCAGAGTTTGACTATGGTTATTATACATTTGTGCCTTCCTTTGCACAATACTATTGGATATATTTATATGATGAAGTGTTATGCAACTATTGTAATTAATGATATTGACATTTAAAACATGAACTAAGTTCTTAAATGGAGATTTTTGAAAGAAACATTATTATATTTATAACTGAAGTTCTAAAACATAAACTAACCTTTGGTGGAAAATAGCATTCTAATTTGTGAGTCAATGCGTAATAGGAAAGGGACATAAAGGGACTTTTCAAAGTGGTGATAATGTTTTATTTTTCTTTGTGGCTTTTAGTCAAAACTCATTAAACGGCACAGTGAAATCTGCTACCTTTCATTGTATGTAAAGTGCATCTTATAAAAATGTGTAAACAATATTAAACTTTAGTTTTACTGACATGTGTGATCACATATTTAGGAATGAAGTACATTGATGTAAAGGAAATGACTCAAACAGCAAAACTGACTAATGGATGGGTAGATTTATGGGTAAATAGAGATAGTGTAATGTTTCACAATTGGTGTCCTCAAAGTTAATAACATCATCAGTAGTGACATTAAAAGTGATTATTCTTTCTTATCATATTAAAATTTCTTATATTTTAAAAGAATTTCATCATCACCAGTATCAATGGATTCAAACTGCAATATCGAAGACCTTGATAGTTTTGTTGATTTTATGAAAATGTCTTCCAAATTATGACCCCAATACACTCTGAATATGTCAAGGTATATTTTGTTAGAAAATTATTTGGATTACCTTATATGCCATTGACCTCAAATATTTCCAAAAGAGCTTCTTTGAGGGGCAAGAAACCTCCACTCCCATGGGCACCAGTTTGGGTCCTCCCCATCCTGTGTGTGTGTGTGTGTGTGTGTGTGTGTGTGTGTGTGTTCTGTTTCTTAAATTTACTCTATGCTTTAAAAAGAAAGAAGGAAAAAACGAGTTTCTTTTTATCTTAAAATTACATAAAACTCCTTAGTCTTATCAAATCGAAATACTGCTTATAAGAAGGCAAAATATTAGCCATTAAAATCTGCTCTTCTGAGATTTTTAATGATTAAGCATTAAATACTAATGATAATATCTTTAGTGATTTTAATGCTGCACATTCAAGAAAGGAATTTGCAACTTGTTTTTAAATATCACATAAGATTAAATAGAGAAATAAAATAATAAACTTGGAAAAGCATTGCCTATAGATTGTTTTGATGTTACATGTATTGATAAAATTACCAATGAAGGTGGTAATAATCTACATTGCTTCAGTAAACTTATTAAAACATTGTGAATTTGATTGATAGAATACATGGTAATTTGTCTTCCAACAAAATTATAAATATTTAAGAGCTAGAATCCATTTGAGTTTTCAAGAGTCAATTTAAATTTAAGTATTCATTCATAGATAAGTTATTATAAGTAGCTACTGACAAAGGATTTAACTTAAATTTGGAAAATGTAGCCTTACCTGCTTCACTTCAGAAAAAAAGATGAACATGAATATTCTTTGCTTACTAAACTCATTACATCTTTCATCATTTCACAAAGATACTTGCATGAGCCCAGTTTCTCTACTGAGAATTATGATTGTGTAAAGAAAATAAAGTAATGGTGATTTTCCATAAAAATCACTGATATGTGTTCTCTTTGAATGAAAACAATGGATATCAATATTTAAATTTTAATGTCAGAAATGAGATTGCTCCTCCTTCTTAACCTATCTATGTTTTCATGTTATTTGAAGAGAAATAAAATCTTATAGAACTTTAAGTTTTTTATTTGAGCAAATGGAAGGACAGAATACCCATAATTATGACAGGATCATGGCAAAAGGAACTGTGTGTGTGTGTGTGTGTGTGTGTGTGTGTGTGTGGTGGAGTATAGAAGTTCAGTTTATACTGAGTCAGGATGGTGATCTCTACACAGAAATGCAGCTGTTGATTATGAGGTTATTTGGAGTTCAGAGAAATTCATGCTGGATATATGAATTTGGGTACTATCCTCTTATGAGAGTAGCTTAAAGACATGAAAATAGAAGAAATCTCTGAGCGTGTATAGCTAGACAAGAAAGACAGACAAAGGCCTTAAGAAAACTGGGGAACTTGAGGAACTAGTAAACAAAATTGAGAAAGAATTAATTTTGTGAGATCTAGGACAGTCAAGGAAGTAGCATCGAGGGATATTCAAGTGACACATATGCTTTGAGGAGGACATGATTTACCCATGTCAAATGCAGCTACTGATTTAAATTAAATGAAAGCTGACAGTTAATTAGATTTAGCAAAAGTGAGGTCTTGGGCCAGGCCTGGTGGTATATATCGGTAATCCCAGCAACTCAGCAATCTGAGGCAGGAGGATCCCAGCAATTTAATAAGACCCTCAGCAACTTAGCACCAAGCACATACACACACACACACACACACACACACACACACACATTCCAAAGCAACCAAAATAAATAAATAAATAAATGAAGTGAGGTCTTTGGTGATTTAGACAGGAGCTGCTTAAATGGAGATGTAGAGGCAAATGCCAGTAGCCTTGGCTTGGTTTTAGAAATTGGAATGACACCACCAGTTGACCCACTTCTCAGTATATACCCAAAGGACTTAAAATCAGAATGCTACAGTGACCCAGACACATCAATGTTTATAGCAGTTCAATTCACAATAGTGGAGCTATGGAACCAAACTAGGTACCCTTCAACAGATGAATGGATGAAGAAAATGTACTATATACACACAATGGAATACTCAGTCATAAAAAGAAGAATGAAATTATGGCATTTGCTGGTAAATGGATGGAACTGGAGAAATGTTAAGTGAAATAATCCAGTCCCCAAAAGAAACAAAGGCCAAATTTTCTCTCTGATATGTGGATATTGACACACAATAGTGGAAGGGAATAGAAGTTCATTGGATTAGACAAAGCAGAATGAAAAGAAGATGGGGACGGGACTAGGAAAGACATTAGAATGAATGGGAGAAAACTTTCTTATGTTCATATATGAATACACTATCAGTGAAACTCCACAACGTGTACAACCAAAAGAATGGGATCCTAATTAGAATAAATTATACTCCATGTATGTATAATAGGTCAAAATACACTCTATTGTCATGTATATCTAAAAAGAACAAATTAAAAAATTAGAAAAAAGTTTTTAGAGACAATGAGATGAGAAAAATTAAAGGTTGCCAGATTGTTACTTCAAAAATTTAGCTGTAGGCTGGGCATGTTGGCGCACGCCTGTAATCCCAGCGCCTGGGAGGCTGAGGCAGGAGGATTGTGAGTTCAAAGCCAGCCTCAGCAACTTAGCAAGGCTCTAAGCAACTCAGTGAGACCCTGTCTCTAAATAAAATACAAAAAATAGGGCTGGGGATGTGGCTCAGTGGTCGAGTGCCCCTGGGTTCAATCCCCACTACCAAAAAAAAAGAAAGAAAAAAAAATTTAGCTGTAAATGGAAGGTTAGAGCCGGGTTTATTGATAAGGAGTAAACTAGATTCAAGACAAAGAAATAACATGCATACTCAATTGTTATTTTGCTTGCAAAGCATTCTAAATTTCACAAAACAAACTTTAAAATATGATGTCTTAATAAGTACTTAAATCTTCAACATTTGCATTTTCTAACCTAATATCTATTTTTTTCTACTTGATGCTTATAAAATAGTCACAGAATGAAATTAGAATAATTTGAAGTGACTATAAGAGAACACCAGTTCTGCATTCAATTTATGAGATGACAGTTTTTTAAAAGTGAGTACAAGTAGAGCATATGTCTAATTAATTAGAGAAAAACTGCTGATTCCATTAGAAATTTCTGCTTTTTAGTGAAAATGTATTTGTTGTGTATAGTTATCACTATTTCTATTATGTAAGTATAAATTTTTATTCTCTAGTCAAATATGCTTCCTTAAAAGAGATTTCATTTGAAAACATATGTGAATATGAGCTCTAAAATACCCAACCTAATAATTACATACTGTATATCACCTTATGCAAGTAAAAAAAAATTATGATTCTCACACCTCTTTTAAAATAAATAAACTACTATATTATTTTTCTAAACCAAATACATTTTCTTCAAGGAAGGACTATATTGGTTAAGCATTTATTATGCTCTAGTTACAAAAGTTACAACAGTGGATATTGGAAGATCCTATCTGCACTAAGAAAAATGGTGCCATCTGTGAACCCTCCCTTGTTATTCTTTGAGCTACTTCTGTTTAAGAGCTTTTGAATGTCTTTGACCTATGAGTTCTTGCGTGGTAAACAGTCAAGAGTGATGAATGAAAACTATCTAAGGAGCTATTTTTTCAAAAAGAATTTTTTCACCTGAAAAACTTTAAATAATTATGTGTTGCATGATAATTTTGAAATTTCAAGCATTTTGTCATAGTGTAAAAATGTTATTTAGGGCCTAAAAACATTAATTTATAATACTTTTGAAGCACAGAAACTGCGTGATTACTCCTTAGTACAGTGACTATGTATAAAAGTCTATATTGTCATCCTGAATCTGCATTCACAAATAAACAACATCAGACCAAGAGATACAGAAAGAGAGGAAAGGGGAAATGCCTTTAGAAAATACATCTGAAATGTCTGTTTAGAAACTGTAGTCTAAATGTGATTTGAACTTGCAAGAAATCCGTGTGAATTTTTATTTCTTGGGAAGACATGGGATTGAAAATCATATGTAAGATCACTCTCTTCCTCTAGTCTGCTTTTCCTCCTGTAAGTCTTTCCAAATCAGTAAAGGGCACCACCTTTGCCAAGTTTTTGAGGTCAAAAAGCTAGAAATGATTTTTGATTCATACCCCTGCCAAAGTTTTTGGCAAGCCTCATAATTTCTTAGCAAGAATTTGAGAAAACAATAAAATCTCTTGTGTGGGATCTGTTCCCAGTCTTGATGGAAGCATCTTGCAGTCTATTCCCCACACATCAACCAAAGTGATATCTTCAAACTAAAACCTGCACTACTTGAATTACTTTTCCCTGTAAAGTTTCTATCAGTATTACCTGCAGCCTTCTGTCATTTGCTTCTTCTGACCCTCCTCCTGCACCTTTAGTCACCCATTCTGTTGCTTGTGCTCCAATCATTACCTAAACTGGTTCCAGTCTCAGGGTCTTTCGTTTTCCACTCCTTTTTCTGAAACATACTCTGTTCAGATTTTTCCTTTTGTGATTCAGATCTGAGACAGTGTTAGCACTCCAGAGAACAGTTCCTGACCAAAAGTTGTTCCAAGGCCGCACTCCAACCAAATTGAATATCACCGTTCTTGCATTTGTTTTCTGTCCTCTAGAACAGAGCTTAGCACATTGTATACAATGAATATACATTTTATAAATGATAAAATTGGCTTCATTAGTAAACATTAAGTTAAGGGTTTTCTGATTAGTGTGCAACTGTGAAAAGGAAAGAATTCTGTAGAGGAAAAGACATAAGTTCTCCTATTCAAGACTGGAGTTCAAAACTCATTCCCTTTACTTAATGCATGAGTAAAATATATAACACTGCTAGACATTTTCTACAAAAAGCTAAAAACAAAATAACATATAAGTGGTCAACAATTATATGAAACCATTAACCAGTAGGGAAATGGAAATAAACCACTGAAATATCTCAACCTAGTTAGAATGGTTACTATGAAAAGGATAAAAAAAGAAAGAAAAAAAAAATCTGGTGAAGATGTAGAAAAGGGAACACTTATATACTCTTATGTGAATATAAATCAGTTCAGTCATTATAGAACATAGTACAGAAGTCCCTCAAAAAACTAGAAATAGAACTTACCATACCATCCTGTGATCCTGTTACTCAGTTATATATCTAAAGGAAATAAAATCAGTGTGTCAAAGAGAAATCTGCATTCATGTGTTGTGGGGATGTAGAAAAGAGCCACTGAGGTATATGTCACCCTAGGCTGTGGAATATTACAATCCTTGACTGCACACTCAGGATTATTCATGCTTGGGGGCACACTCTCAAGTGACTAGACACACTGAAGGCCATTGCCTCAGGAGAGCTTCTCTTGTCTGTCTCTCTCCCTCTTCCCTTTGCAAAACTGTGTGAATCTTAATTGGACCATCCTTATAGACTATCATGTTACACTACCAGCTTCTTTGTTCTCAGACTCCCCTCTTCTATAAAAGTGCTGAACTTCCTTAATAACCTTTGAGACTGTATCTTGAACCTGCTCTCCTCCACTGCCTTACTCCCTCCAGAAAGGAAGAAAACCCCACAAGGTCAAGGTCCACAAAGGGCTATGATAATGTGTGTGTACCTTGAAGCACTATTTACAGTACCCAGGACATGGATTCATTTAAACTCTTATCCCTTAATGAATGGATAAGCAAATTGGTATACTTGCCAAGTGGGATATTATTCAGCCATTGACATTTGTAGCAACATGGGTGAATCTGGAAGACATCACATTAAGTGAAATAATCCAGGAACTGAAGGACAGCTACCCATATGAACTCACTCATATGTGAAATCTAAAAGTTTGATCTCAGAGAATTCAATATTAGAATAGTTATGACCAGAGTCTGGGGAGATTAAGACAAAGGGAAAGATGAAGAGGATTTACTCAAAGGGCACAATATTACAGTTAGATTTGCACAGTAAAGTAACTAAGGCTAACAATGATGCATTGCATATTTCCAATGACTGGAAGAGAGGATTTTGAGTATTGTCACAACAAATAAATCATAAATATTTAAGGGGATTGATAAATTAATCATCACACAGTGTATACATATAGAGAAATATCACATTATAGCACATAAATATGTAGTTAGTGTGTGCCAATGAATCCAAAAATAAAAATAAAAATAAAACTTTCTCTCTAAAAGTATTGTTTAATAAATGAAAGAAAATTATACTTTATATGTGTGACACTCCTCAGAACTTTAACAAATAATAATTTATTCTTTTCTGTATATTTATGGTAAAAATAATTTAAGATATCTGTACTTCAAGAGATATTTCATGCAGGGGAAATATTGGGTAGCAAGTGCATTCAAGAAAAATCAATATAAATTTAACTGGATTGACAAAGGGTATAAAATTCAAAGGTATTGCCTAAACATTTTTATTTCACTAGATACTTATGGATGTTGATCTTTTCTTATTTTTATTTATTTATTTATTTATTTATTTGCTGTGCTGGGAACTGAACCCAGGGCCTCATGCTTGTGAGACAAGCACTCTACCAACTGAGCTATATCCCCAGCCCAGATGTTGTAAATCTTATAATATGAATAAACAAAATTCAGAAACTTTTAAAACACATCAGTAACTTCTGTTATTTTGTTTCATTTTTCCTACATAGAAATTACATAATAGTCATTCATTACTGCACATTTCATTTCAGATAAAGAACAATTCATATACAACATGTTTTACAAGAGATATGGAAATGTTTAACTTTTCTCAATATCTAAAAGTAGACCATACAAACACTAATTTCCTTTATTATTTTTTTTTAAGTTTTCTTTTATATTTTGATTCATTGACTATAGTTCCATTTGTTTCTCTGGTTGTACATGAAATAGAGACACACCATTTGTGTAATCATACATGTACATAGGTTAATGATGTTTGTTTCATTCTGTTATTATTCTTACCCCCCTCCCCAATCCCCCCCCTTTTTTCCGATGCAATCCATCCTTCCTCCTAATTTCGTTTTGAACGTGCTGAAAATAACATTATCAACAATAGAACTAGTTTTTCAAGTTAAAGAAAGAAATCTGTTCTCCTAACAGCAGACTTTGAATCTTCTTTATCAGAGGGCATACCCCGGGTGTTCTGTATTGAACAATTAATGTCATTAGAGGATGGAGAATTAATAGTACTCATTAGAAACATCTGGAGAATTACAATACCATCATAACCACAACCAACTTGTGCTGCCCAAGAAGAAATCAAGGCTGTAGCCTTTATCCTTGCTTTTATGCTATATTCAACAAGCTCATAAATTATCAAATGAAACTATTTTGACCTACAAAGATTCAAATTCAGTTACCATTCAAGAGTAGAATAAAACACTGCAATATGAAATTTAATATGTGGTAAAATTATCTTAACATAGTATCAGTTAATATAAGGAAACCAGTCAATTCTTATTTTCCATAGTTAGAATGATAGAACATTAAATCTTTTCTATTGCCACTATTATTAAAGATAGTAAGAGATGACTGAGTTTCCACTAACTCAGGTTCATTTAGAAACACACAGGACTAGAATTGTGATCTCAGACAAAATGATGTAGTGACCTAACTCAAAACATCAAGCATAGCAACACTGAAATAACAAGTTGTTTAGACTGATTTTCAGGTCTCACATTTAAAACTCTTTCAAAGGAACTTAACCATGTTAAAGGACTTTTAAGCAACATAATTTCAATACAATATCAACTGATATATCCTTCCTGTAGCAGTCTTGTAAGAAACGAAATGTTATTGTCTCCAATATACAGAAGAAAAATCTGAGAGTCAATTAGGATACCGTGATTAAAATCATAATAGATATCGATGCACATACTGTAGCTGATCACAACATTTGGGACTGCAGCGCTTAACGAAGAAAGCATAACTTGCGGAAGAACATACTGGAAATGCAGTAGTTCATAAATAAACCAGAACCATCACTCAAAATCTCATGGAAAATTTCATAAAAATTAGGGTCACATCTAACAGTTCTGACTGGGTAGACAGACTGCTTCAAGGTCAAGGGGATTTAGATCACCTAGGAATAAGGGACAGAAATTCTATGCCTGCTACTCTCTAACTGTGATGAGATTCTGAACTATTCTACATCTACACCAACTCTGTATGAACATAAGGATTTCATTTAAAAACACTTAGAAAAAAACTAAAGACCAACAACAACAATCAGCACTTCAGGACACCCAGGAGGCCCAGTGAAAGTGAACATGAAGACACATTAACAGAGTTTGCTCAAATCAAACTTGTTGCCAATGCTGCTGCTGTGCTGTTTGATATGAAAAGATCTTCAGTGATCTGAGTCACTGAGGGAGACACTGTCTTCACAAGCAAAGGTAAAAAACTCAAAGGAAATGTGGGAGGCCAGGGAAGTGTTTCAGCTGCAGAGCCCTCCCCTGACCTGCCCAAGGCCCTGGGCCAAACAGCCAGTACATCCAAGGGACACAAAAGGAACACAAGGCAGGGCATAAGAGGATGTGGCCAACCCTGCTGCTAATCCCATCATGACAGCAACAAGGCACCTGCACCTTGGGCTGGCCAGTCTCCAGAATGTGGGGAGGGGATTTCTACTGTCAATCAATGACCCAGTACAAGAGGTTTGGTTGAGAGCAGCAGTGGGAAGGGACCCCAGTGTGCGGGAAGGCCTCCATTTCTGGTCCTGATGGAAAGGACATCCTTGCTGCTTCTAGGATGGTGGGCTTGTGTATTTGATCCCTCATCACTTTGAACATATCAACGCACGGCCTTTTGGGTCCCAGGATTTCTGGGGAGAAATCGGATGCGAACCTCATGGGGAAAAGGTGAGGAATGCTCCCTCCCTCTCGAGCCCACAGGTGTTAATGCCTGCCTCCAGGGCATGATAGGGAGCAGAGCGTTTTGTTACAGCATGGCGACGAGGGTGGGCCCCCATCATCATCCTGAGTTGGAAGACAGGGGAATGAAATACGTTGAGTGTAGATAAGATGAGGTCTTTAAACTCTGAAAGTCAGGACAGATTTACAGACTCCCAATGAAAAGACCATTGAAATGTCCTATGGGTTTTCATCCCTAAACATGTGGACAGCATTCTCCATAACCCACAGACACAGAAAAGCTCCCCGGGTCTTTTCTTCTTCTTAACGTGAGAGTCAAAAAGGTCCTGGAGGCCCCAAATTGAGATGAATGGGGGTGGGGGGCGGTTTCCCCAGGCGAGACCGGGTCATTACTTGCTCTGACCTCACAAGGAGGCACTGTGAGGTCATCTTGTGGCCCCGCTATATAAGCAAGTGGCCGAGGGTGGACTTTTGTCCATAAGCACAGGAAGCTCTTGGTGGTGACCTGTCGGACTCCCAGCTAGTTAGCGCGTTTGGTGGTTGGTGGTTGGTGTTTGTGGTGGTTTGCTGTTGGTTTTTTGATTTGGGCTTTGTGTTCGTTTCTTTCTTGGTTTCGTGTTTTGCTTTTTGGTTGTTGGTTTTGTTGTTGTGTTTGGGTTTGTTATTTTTTTTTAAGGTAGCATCCTTAGTGGGTGTTCCGGCTTAGGATGCATAGAGAGTGTAGTGAGAATAGCGTAGTGGCGCAGGGGCCCAGCTCCTGCTACGAGTCTGCCCTCACGGACCAGTACCGTGTCCTGAGGGCCATCGGGGAGGGGAGCTTCGGCCAGGTGGTCCTGGCCCGCCATCTCCTGACCGGGGTAGAGGTGGCGGTGAAGGTGGTGCGGAAGACAGAGAAGAACCAGAGCGTGCTCTGCGAACGGGATCGCTTGATGGCCCTGGAACACCGGCACCTGATCCAGCTGTTCCAGGTCATCGAGACCACCCAGAACCTGTACCTGGTCATGGAGCACGCGGGTGGGGGACAGCTGCGGCAGTTCATCCCGCGGGAAGGTGGCATACCGGAGGAGAAGGTGCGTGCAGTGTTCAGGTCCATGGTGCGCGTCGTGCACTACTGCCATCAGCAGGGCGTGGCGCACCTGGACCTGAAGCCAGAGAACTTCGTGGTGGACGCCGGGGGCCACGTCAAGCTCATCGACTTCGGGCTGAGCCTCGGCATCAGGCCTGGGCAGCAGCTGACCCAGTTCAGGGGCACTCTCCAGTACTGCGCCCCCGAGATCATCCGGGAGCAGGGCTACGAGGGCCCCCCTGCGGACGTCTGGAGCCTGGGCGTCACCCTTTACTTCATGCTCACAGGGAGAAGGCCCTTCGTGGCCAGCACCGACAGGCGGCTGAAGAAGCTGGTGCTGCAGGCCAGCTACGACATTCCCCCGCACGTGTCCAAGAGAGCTCGCAGCCTCATCCAGCAGATGCTGAGGGTGGACCCCAGGCAGAGGCCCACCCTAGAGCAGGTACTGGGGCACCGGTGGCTGAGCCAGGGCCAGGGCCAGGCCCACAGCCAGGACCCTTCACCCCGACGTCCCAGCGAGCCACCCCCCAAGCGGCCCGACCCCGCCATCCTGACCATCCTGTTTGACCTGGGCTTCGATCCGCATAAGACCTGGGTGTCCCTGGCCAACCGCCAGTTCGATGAGCCCATGGCCACCTACCTGCTCCTGCAGCACCAGAGAAGCCAGGGGGTGGGCTGCGAGCCCCAGGCCAAGCCTGTGCGTCGTCGGGTGGTTGGGCCTGGCCCGGGCCCCTCGCTGGATCCGCAGGCCGTCCAGCCCAACAAGTGCACCAGTGCGCCCGCCCTCCTCTTGCGCTGTGGGCCGCCACAGCAGCCCGAGGAGGCCAAGGCCTCAGGGCAGAAGGGCGCTGCTCCAGCCAGTGCCAGCGTGCCGGCCATCCCTCTGTGCTTCCTCCCCGGGAAGAAGCCAACGCCCCTGCCCCGCCCAGCCTCCCAGCGGGACCCTGGGCCCAGCCCTGCTGGGCGGGTAGCAGAAGGTGAGGGCTTGGCCTCCCCGGGCACCTCCACGCGGCCAGCCCGTGACAGGGGCAGGGGCTGGAGGCGGGTCACCAGGAGGATCGCCACTGGCCTCCTTAGACTCTGCAGCTGCCTTCTGTGCCTCCACGGGCCCGCCTCCAGGAGCGGCGTGGCTCCCAGGGACCGAGGCCACAGACGCCCTAAGGGCCCCCACAAAGTGCTTCCAGACGTCGTGCCCACGTGAGACAGGCAGCCCAGGCGCACAGCTGGAGGACCCCAGAGCTCTGAGCGACCCGGCACCACGATGGGCACTGGGCCTCTGGAGTGAGGCGTGCCCACTGGCCCGGGCTTCTCCCAGCGGATTCCACCCAGGAGCGCATCCCCCCATCCACCAGGACTCTCCTCTGCCCCCACCTGCCAGAGTCACCAGAGACTTTTCTCCAGGACACTCCCCTCCCCCGCACCCCGTCCTGCTCTTCTCTGCCAGAGCAGAGACGGTTCTTAATAAATTTCCGTTTCTCACCAATTGCATGATAAGATTGGTGTTCGGTGATTTATTTAAAAAGAAAAACTGGTTAATAATAGGAGGAGAATGGAAAAAAGAGGGAGGCCTCAGGGCAAGGGCAGGAGCCCAGCTGCCGTCCTGTCCCAGGCTTGGACCGAGGTGCCTCCCCGTTCCTGTTCACTGTCCATAGAGGCTCCCGCTCCTTGAGCCAGTGTAGAATGGGACTCACGCCTTGGGCCAGTGTAGGGGGGACTCTCTTCCATAGTTGCACTTGAGCTGATTGCTTTGGTGGCAAAGAATCCCTCTCCGTGTCTTCAGGCCCCTCCCTGAGCTGTGTGGAGAGGGTGGGTGGCAGCTGTTAGAGAAGATGCCTGTCATGGTGTTGGAGACTGCAGAGTGTCGTGTGGCATCCTGTCTGTATTCCAACCTGCGGTCCAGGGAGAGGTGGGGCAGTGGGTGGGGGTGGGCCTGCCAACAGCAGTGGCTGGGTGCTTTCCCACATGCCTGGCAGCCTCTGAAGCCCAAATCTCCTCTTGGTCGCTGCCAGAGATCACTGAGCATGAGCACATGGGGTGTGGGGACTGGCGATGTGAAACCGTCTAGGGGTTGGTACTCGCATCAGAGGCAAGGCACCCAGGTGGAAATGCTCTTCTCTTTGTGTTCTAGGGACCCTGAATATTGTAAAGTGAAGAGGGCACACACAAGGAACAAGAAACCCCCCATCAGTCAGGCTGAGAGGCTTGATGCCCCCGTGAGTTCTGCTTTCTCCCCTTGCTGTGACTGGCACAAAAATCTGTTTTGTATGAACCTATTTATAATTTAACAATCTCTTTTAACAATAGTATAAATATACTCCTATCTAATAAAAACAGCAGAGAAAATGTCCAATCCACTAATGTTCCCTTCCTCTGGAATTCTTCTTTCAGAGCAGAGTTCCGGATTATTGCAATGCTTGGTTGAGTGCACTCTAAAACACATATAATGAAATGAAATACTAGAATTTGTGGCGACTTAAATTTAAAACTTTAAGTCTTATTGGGTATGTTGCTTACGACTCTTGAATTTTTCTCATCTTTTTTCTGTGTCTTTGAGATTGTTGATTTTAAAGAGCTCATGATTTTAAAAGACGAACTTCCATCAGAAATAATATTTCTGTCTCTGTGTTATTATAAGAGCCTGGCATATTCTTTTGTTTTGAATATGAACATTTTTTGTACTTGGTCAAGACTAAAGAAGCTAAAATAAATTCTGACCATTTATTTCATACTTTAGATCTCTACAATCACAGTAAGAATGAGCAACGCCAACATATAGGCTCTAATTTATGCCATCAATTTTAATAACTCATCAATAACAACATGTTTACGGAGAAAAATTTATTTCCTTTCTCTTCAATCCACCAAGTTTTAATTGTTAATATGAGTCTGTCATTGTGTTTAAAACCAATGAAGCAACATTAAGTTGTCTGACTTTTCTGCATTTTTTTTCTTATGAGAGGGAAGAGTAACAAGCTTACAAATAAAATATATATTTTAATGGCTATAGTAATTCATAGGAAAGTGTAACAGGAAATTAGATGCCACCTTCATCAAATAGAATGGTCTGAGAAAGTGATATTGAAGGTGAGATTGTTATGTGGAAATCATGCATGAGAAGAATGCTGTATGCAATTTAACAAACAACTCCTGGAGTTCCTTTCTTCTGAAATCTCCTGTCATTTATGATTACATTTTTTTAGACAGGCATGATGATACTCCCTGATTATATTATGCTGACTCTACTCCAGAGTATGTTGGTCCATTTAGTTGATTTTTGAATACAAATGGACTATTATGAGAATGGTTGGGATCATTTTTCTGTTTTTACTGAAAAATAATTTTGAGTACCCCATTTTTTTTATTGTAATTATACCAGTATGCTACGGTCATTTTATTTTTTAATATCTTTCTTTTTTGGTGTTTGGTGCAATATTTTCTTTTTTGGTGCAATACCTGCATCTACCCTTTAACACATGTAATACACACAGTGAGTCACAGGAGCCAATAGATATATCCTGTGTAGGGATAGTTATTAAATAAACAATGTAAACTGAAACTTCAAAAAAAAATATTATATTAAATAATGGTGTTAGGTAGAGAAGATGAGGAATGAAGAACCAGTTAGGCAACTTCAGGGAAAATAAATATTTCCACTTGGGTGAAAATAGCACATTTTTTCTTATTTACTTCAATAACTTAGAGCATTATGTTGCTAAAGGCCAGATCTGGGAAAGTGAATAAGAAAAGCATGACAAATAGAGTATATTACATTTATATATTTGAAACAATGAAGAGAAGGTTTTATTTTTTTAAACACAGAATTGCGAGTAAATAGTATAAAAAAATACTCGTAAATAGAAAAAAATTTACGTAAATAGAAAAAAAAATTCTCGTAAATAGAAAAAAAAAAAAATGAAACAAAGTGGTGGAGAGCCGGTCACGGTGGCGCACGCCTCACAGACCCTGAACAGAAGTAGGCCTCAGGGTGCTCTGTGAGAGCAAGATCGTGGCTCTGAGAGCCTCTGTGCATAGGTCGCCCAGGAAGGCCAGGGGAAGTGAACCTGAAGACCCACCAACAGAGTTTGCTCAAAACAAAAAATGGGGAAAAGAAAGTTTTGTTGTTGTTGTTGTTGTTGTTTCCATTGCTGCTGCTGTTTCTGTTTGTAATGAAAAGATCTTCCATGACCTGAGCAGCTTAGCGAGACACTGTCTTCACAAACAAACATAAGAAACAAAAAGGAAATTTGGGAGGCTAGGGAAGTACTTCAGCTGTAGAGCACGCCCCTGACATGCCTGAGGCCCTGGGCTGATTGACCTGTATGTCCAAAGAACACAGAACCAAGGAAAATCAGGGCATGAGGGAATGTATGCAACTCTTCTGCCCCTCCCATCCTGACAGGAACAAGCTCTTGGACCTTTGACTGGCCAGTCTCCAGAATGTGGGGAGGGGATTTCTATTGTAAAGCAATTACCCAGTCCAAGGGGTTTTGCTAAGAGCAGCGGGAAGGGACCCTGGTGTGTGGGAAGCCTCCATTTTTTCACCTCATGGGAAGGACACTTTTGCTGGTTCTAGGATTGTGGGTTTCTGTATTTGATCCCTCATCACTTTGAGCATCTTAGTATTTATTCAGGAAGAGATATAATATACATATGTGAAATCATTCAGCAGTTATGAATAGATAATAATCTATAAAATAGAAAATTTCTGCATATTGGTTTGCCTTGGAAGAGTTTAGTGTGAGGTTACATTTTGCAGAAAGTCTTTTTAAAAACAACTTTGGTGAGATATAATTCGCACATCACACAGTTCCCCCATTTACAGTGTGTAAATGATTTTTACTTACTTCAGAGAATACAACCATCATAGCAACCAATTTAGAGCATTTTCATTGCCTCACAAATATATTCCACATCATTAACAGGTTTATCTCCACTACCCAGTTTATCCTCTTCCTCCCTGATTCACAGACTTAGGCAATCATTTATCTATTTTCTGTCCATATATATTTACCTATTTTGGACATTTTTTTAAAAATCCCTTCTAATTATACTTATATTTCCTTTGACCAATATCTCTCCATCTCTCTTTTCACTGAGGAAACTCTGTATAAATAATAATGTGTATTCTATCAATGTGATCATTTTTCCAAGTATTATGTACTTTAAAACTTTCTGTATATTCATATTTATATATATATGTATTTTTGCTATGTATTTTCATAAGTAGTATTCAATTTGCAAGCCTAAAAACTGCCTCAGTTTTTATGTGATGGCACATTCACTTCTTTTATGAATATATAATTGAGATATTCTTCTGGTTATGCTTTCTTCCTTAAGCAATGCAGTCACCAAATGTTTTGATCAGCTACACTACTTACATCAGTAACTATTATGATTTTAATCAAGGTATCCTAATTGACTTTCAGATTTTTCTTCTGTTAATTGAAGACAATAACATACATTTCTTACAAGACTGGTACACTCTGCCCCTACTTGAAAATATTGCATATAAATCATTTGTTTGGCGAATCACTAATCATTTAGGAGATAATAAGTTCTCAGTAAAAACTCAATCAAGAAAAATATTTAAATCCAGTAAATTGCAAAATTATTCCACTATAGCAATCATATATCTATGTGAGTGGGAGGGTGTTCTACAAATACACTGGACAACTAGAGTTCTGTGGAATGCAGTGAGGAATTTTGCTTTGACCCCACACATTTCTTTTTATATAAGATCAAGTGTTAACTAGGAGATATTGAAAGTTATGAACAACTCTTAACATGCTGAGTTAAGTAACTACCCAAAAGTTCAACTACTTATTAAAACTCTCCAAATATCTTAGGTCTGCAAAATATTCCTAGAAAACTAGCCTCTTAAACACTAGTTTTATTATTAGATTGCTGGTGATTGCTGCTTCCCTTCAGGCTAGAAACACAGTTAGACCAACCTTTCTAATGATTTCACTTCTTTTTCAGAACTTAGGAAATGCAGACGTATATAGAATATAAGAAACTTTAGAATTGTAAAAGTTAACAAATTTTATAAAACTTCAAATTGAAATATGTTTAAGGAGTATATTGGTTAATCTGAAACTTTTTTTTCACTTTTAGACTGTCCTTTCTACTGATTATTAAAGGCAGAATCGATCAAAGCCACCTTGTATACAGTCAGTATATTCAGAATCTGTGGGTGTTTTTAATGGTAGTGCTCCATCTCTGTTAGCATAACTGAGGAGAAAAATACTACAGCAATTCATACTTAATTTTCTTTTAAATTTATATTCTGCCTGCTTATGTTTAAGTTTTTTTAAAAAGTTTATAAACAGGTGTGTGATAGGGATAATAATTTGAGGAAAAGACAATTTTTATACAGAGCTGTCCTTATAAAAATCAGCATTACCATTTGCTTTAATTTATGAAGCGTTCTGCTTTATATTCAATCCAAAGAATTTGAATAAATAGAATAAAAAAATACAGAATCAGAATAAAGGTTAAACATTTCAAGCCTATGTCACAAAGATAAAATAAGAATGAAAATCAAAGACAATATGTTCACTAATATTTTAAATTCAACATACATATTGACATGCAAAAAACTCACAATTGCTTTCTTATGTAGGTATTTATGATTTACTCTTGAAATTTTAAACTTCAAATTGAAATCTAAGCTCAAGGAGTATACTGATTAATCTGAAACATTTCTTTCACTTTCAAACTGTGCTTATATTTAATAGTGGAAAAATTCTGTAACTATAATAGAAAAGAAATTTCTCAAAATTAACTTACCCTTTCTTACAAAAGAAGTTATATAAAACTGATGTAAAATGCCATACCACTAAAACTGAAGAAGATCTCTGACATTTTGGCTTAGGGAAGCAAAATTGATAATAACTGGGGAACAATTAAGAAGAAATTTTGATCCTTCTTAGAGAGCTTTCTGGTTTCCATGCTTATCAGATACTTTGAACTGGCACTCTTATTAAGAAATACCTCCACAAGGCATGATAGTGGAGCAGGAGAAAGGGTTGTAGCACTATTTCTCCTTCACTGGTCTTGTCATAACAAGGTCATAATATCTAGGTCCATTAGATATTTCAAATAGATGATTTTTCTCATGAGACACATTCACAGGGCTCTTGAGAACCTTCACACACTGAAGGTCTCTCAGCTATGTTTGTTTTGATTTTAACAATACACTATTAAACTGATTGTCTACCTTTTCATGATTTCCCAGAAAAACAACGTTCACACTTCAGCTACAGTTTCTATGGTCCCATTCCTTATCCAGATAGTTTTCTTGGACAGAAAGACAAAACCAAACCAAACCAAACTGACACTGACTTTTTCTTCCATGGATGGCTCATGCCTTCACATGTAGTAATACCAAGGACAACAAAATTGAGGAGCTAATATAATGCTGAAAAGGAGGAAACCTGAGGAAAACTACCTTCCAACAGCTTTAATTTGAGTTATCTGTCAAAAACCCCAGTTGAGTAGTAGAGGCCCCAGTAACCACTGATTTTAGGTTTAGGCCGGTGAAGGGTTACATTCTAGGAGACAACACAAACTGGAAAGAAATGCAGTCACATAAAATTTCCAGTCATTTCATTCTTAAAACAGAGTTGATCTGCCCCTACTCTAACGAACTATGAGAAGAAAAGATTAATCTCTAAAGAGGATTTCAGATAACTGAAAGTTATGAAAAGAAACCAAAGAAATTACAGAAATGAAAGATTAAATAAACCTGAGAATGTAATAGATGGGATTAACAGATCATTACACCTGTGAGAAGATAGAATTAGTTAGCTTTAATAGCTGACAATATAACATTGAAGTGCAGAGAAAGAAAACAAAAAATACAGGAAGAACAAAGGAAAAAAAAAATGGAACATTATGAAGAGCTCCAACACATAGTTGATAGGATGCTAAAAAAAGAAAGTGGGTAGAATGAAATATATGTAGAAATAATGACTGAAGATCATTTAGTTGTAATATCTAAATGTATTCTAGTCACAGGTCTTTTGTCCTGTGGATGTGCCAAAATATTTCTCCCACTCTGTGGCTGCTTTTTTCTTTTGCTAATAATGTCTTTAGGAGAGCAGAACATTTTTAGTTTTAGAAAGTTTTCATTTTTTTTTCCTTTATGAGGTCTGCTTTTTGTATTTTGTCTAAAAAATCAATAGATGCATCATATTTATAGATGGATGACAAAATTTTTAAAAATACTGGTTCCCTCTAAATTCACCTGCACTGTCAGATTTTAATCTGTCAGTGCAGATTTAATGCACTGTCAATCTAAATCCCACCAAAATATTCTTGGAGGAAATTGGCAAATAGAGCAAAGGCAATGATAGCTAGTCTCTCCTAAAATATGACTATATTAGGTATCAGAAGCTATTGTGAATCACAGTAGTGATTTGGAGACAAACACAGACAAAATATAGCAGTGGACAAATGGAGAGAGTACAAAAGGCAGATGCAAACTCACACGGCTACCTGAATTATGGCAAAATTATCACCAAAATGCAAAGAATATTCTGTTCAACAAAAGCTGTTTGTTTAATTGGACAGTCACATAAAAAATCCACCCACTGAAGGGAAAATAATCCTTAATGAATCATATAATAAAACCATACAAGTTTGGGAAAGAGAAATAATAAAATAAGGAAGCAAATGATTTCCTAAACAAGATACAAAATGTGGTAACAACAAAGGAAATTCGATAAATAAGTCTTCACTAAAATGTAAAAATGTGTGTTCATCAAAAGGAAATTTTAAGAAAGTTAATAATAACACGAGTATTAACAAATTTTCAGTATGTATGTTCAGCAGCACACCGCTATATAGAATATATAAATAACCCCTAGAAATCAGTAAAGCAAAGAGAATTTACTGGATCTAAGACTGAAACAGGTGTCTCAAAATAGAGCATGTTAAAGGAGTCAATAAACAAAAAACAGAAGTGCAATATTAGCAGTCATCAGAGAAATTATTATTAAAATCATGACATAAAATTATCTACTTAACATAATGGAAAAATTTAGAAAACAAGGAAAAAATTAGAAAAAAAAAACCCCAAGGCATATGAGGTTGTGGAATAACGAGCACAGTGCTGGTGGAGGTGTGAATTAGTACCATCACTTTTCTTAAAGATGTGTGAAGGCATTTTAATAGTAAATATACAGAAAAAAGAAGATAGATAATTTTAAAAACATGTTCCTGCATGTATAATAACATTTAGCCAATGTCAATCAATAACTTACTTATTTTATAAATGTCCAAATGCAAGAAAAGTCAAGGCTTATTTATAATTGTTTTGATATTGAATTGCTGAAATATGTTAAATAAACCTTTTGCACATTTGGATTTTTTTAAAACTTGGCTAAAGTTTATTTTTAAACTGATACATAAAAACGAAAACAAAAACTGTTTTGTAGTGGTGCATGCCTATAACCCCAGTGACTCTGAAGGCTAAGGCAGGAGGATGGTGAGTTCAAAGCCATCCTCAGCAAAAGTGAGGCCCCAAACAACTCAGTGAGACTCTGCCTCTAAATAAAATACAAAATAGGGCTGGGGATGTGTGTCAGTGGTCAAGAGTCTCTGAGTTCAATTCCCAATAACTACCTCCCAAAGAAAACAAAAACAAAAACTGTCCCTATTAGTGGATGTCACATGACGTTTCAGTAGATGCATGCATGATGTGGTGTTTAAATCAAGTTAAACATACTTATCTCCTCCAATATTTATAATTTTTTATGTTTATGTTTGATATATTCAAAATCATTTATAAAACATTTTGACTTGGATTATATGCCCCACATTTATATTATATATTAACACATAAGTAAAAGTAAAAAAACAAAGGCCTTATAAATATCTGATTATGTCCTCCATTTTTATTTTTGCATTATAGATTAGGTAGTTTCTACCCATTGGGGAAAAAAACATCTAGTATTCACAATTACTAACAAAAAAAAAATATCAGAAAGAAACATATTTCCCACTAAATTACACCATAAACACTTATGTGCCATTACATAGTATATTTTCTTGTATAATTATATAGTTTTTGTGAATAGAAGCCAGGTCAATATTTTCAAACATGTCAGACCCTTAAGCTTCATTTGTCTCTGTGCATTGCCAATAGAGGCGTTCAGGAAACACAGATGCCTTTCTTTCTTAAAGTTGAGTTTTTAAAAGATTTTAACACAAAGAATTGTACATGATTCGGAACACAGTGCTACATTCAATACCTGTGTACATTGAGTAATGATCATCTGATCAGGGCAATTGCTACATCCATTCATCAACTTGAATACTGGCTTTGTGTTAGAAACATTCAAAGTCCTTTCTGCTACGTACAGACTTCAAATACACCACTGAGTGCTGTTAGCCATAGGAATCCTGTGCTATGTAGAATATTAGAAGTTAGTCCTCCTAACTAACTGCATCTTTGTACCCATTCACCCTTCTACACATGGCTTTTAAAGACCTTTACAATTTTATACATCAGATGGTACAAAAAAGGTTTACAAAATTCAGAAATTTGGGGAAATGCATCACTACTTGTTAAAGTTTTGTCTTTCTAGTTGTGGACAAACTCTGTTACAGAGTTTTTGCAGTTTAGTGCTCTTATTAGGCAGTTGACTTGGTCCATGGTGCAAAGAATTCCTTAGCTACCCTTTTCTCTTTTCCTCTCAGTGCATGGAGGTGCTGTAGGGATTGGACACCGACTTTCACCATGGGAGCAAGCTGTTAATACAAGTACAGTCACTTTTTAAAAGTGATTTTGTGATACAATCATATGTTCATACCCAAAATGGTTTAACAAAACAGATGTTCAGAGTTGGAAGCAATCCAAATGCCTACTCAATGGGAGAATCCATAGAGTAATGTGTTCATACAAGGTGATACGGCAATGAGAAAACAGCATAGCACAAATAGCTCTCATAGGCAGCACATTGGGTCGAAGAACCCAAACACAAAAGAGTAGTCCTACATAATTACATTTAAATAAAGGTCAGAATAGGTGAAATTAATCTCTGATTTCTATATGGCTTACATTTTTAAAGCTATTTGTTTACTACTGTCTAATTATGTCACTTATTATGTTCCTTTTAATGACCACCCTACTGTCGCAAGCTATGAAAGTTATCAGGTAATACTAGCTAGTATACTCTTACTTTTCCTTGTGAAATTGGAGCTCCTGTTTGTCAAATAGTTATGTTATTTTTCTGCTAATAATAAAAAATATATACAGTTGATCCTAAACTGTATTTGTAAAACCAAATTTATTCAGGGATTTGTGCAGAGAAACAAACAAACAAAAAGAAGTAACCCAATGCTCTCATAGTATAGCCAATTATCATTTTCAGGGTGTATTCACTGCCATGTTCATTGCATGCTTGAACTTTTTGTTGGTAATTTTCCCATTTAAAATCGATCTCTGACATAGCACTGAAGTGCTGTCTACTGTTCCTAGGCAAGAGAGTACTCTCATGTGCCCCATGTAGAAAATGTGTGTTGTCAATAAGCTTCATTCAGGCATGAATTATGGTGCTATTGACTTCAAGTTCAATGTTAATGAATCAACAATAAGGTACATGCACAAAAGGAAGAAGAAAGGTACCTGTTTTCCTGAGGTCACTGTGTAAAGTGCTAAAGTAATATCTATAGTACATGAAATATCTATGGAAAAGATGATCTAAAAAAGATAGCTAAATGTTTGGAATCATGAGATGGCAGGTGATTCAAAACATAGCTGTTGAGACTGAAAAACTAAAGAAATTTATAGTCACTTTAACCTGGGTCAGGAAAATGTCAAAGCTTTCTCAACTGGTGCGGGCTGACTCACACATTTTGTAAAGCAACACCATGTGAAAAATGTTAAACTTGCAGGCAGTTTCTACAGTCATGGCAGGTTCTACAGATCAGGAGGGTATGGACAGTTCTTTAAAAGATCTGCTAAATTTATTCAGGAAGAAGGTGCAGAAAAGCAAGGCTTTTGTTGTTGCTGTTTGTTTATTTGGTTTTTGGTGATGGGGATTGAACTGAAGGGTGCTTAACCATTGAGCCTCATTCCAGGCTGTTTAAGTTTTCCTGAGACATGATCTCCCTGAGTTGCTAAATTGCTGAGGTTGGCTTTGAACTTGTACTCCTCCTGCCTCAACCTACTGAGCAGCTGGAATTACAGGCATGCCTGACCAAAAAAGCAGGGTTTTTTGTTTTGTTTTGTTTTGCTTTGGATTTTTTTTTTTTTTTTTTTTTTTTAAATACTGTAAGGCTGGCTTGTTTTACAAAGATTTTGGTAAATGAACCTATTTAGTACTAATATTGTTTTGGTTGACAAAAGTGTATCCAAAGACTCACTGGTACCTAACCTTGTTTTTCCCCTTAGAGCAGAAGTTCAGTCTTTGCTAATTCAGTGTTCGTGGTGACTTTATAGAAGTTAAGTACCTTGATTAACAAGAATCAATTGGACTTGAAAAGGGAGACTTAACCCAGTTATATAACTGTTTGGCTTCTAACAGTTCTTTTAAAAATTTAGTGTTACTAAAAGTCACTGGGGGAGCTCATTTATATCTTAGTTTTGCAGAAAGCATTCTCAGATATCTTTATTTAATGAAACTAAAATGGGGATGAGAAATTTTATCTTTATTTAGTTGAATGGGTAATTCAGATGCACACAGCCTACTCTTTTAGAAACTCTGTGTAATAACAGGAATTACTATTCCTTTTCAATTTCTTAAGGAAAATTTTTGTTGTAAATCAAACCTGTTGAGATTATTAGTTAAGTTAACACTATGAAGCACCAGAATTTCAAAAATATCAGTGTGTATCCAATCTGGTGGGTCACAAGAAGATACTGATCATCATTCATTTTCATCGTTAATTTTTTTAAATTTATTTAAGAAGAAAATGTGGTTAGAATGGATTGTTTGCTCCTAGCATGCTTGTAAGAGTCATGAAAGGGAATATGTTGATCAAATGATACAAAGTTTCAGTTAAACTAGAGAAATAGAATTATGTGATCTCTTGCACTGCATGGTGACCAACTATTAATATTGTCTATTTCAAAATTGCTAAAAAATAAATTTTAAAATTCTTGCCACAAAAACAGCATGTTGTGATGAGGTGATGGATAGATTGATTTCATCTTTTCTTATTATATACACATCAAAATATCAACTTTATCTCAAGTGTACACAAGAACTGCTTGTCAATTTAAAAGCTGAATTTGTTTTTTAAAAACGTTTGGTAATTATTTAGTCATGTCTTTCTATAAATTGTTGTTTTATTTTGTTATGTAACTAGCAACCTGAGTACGGTTGGGTTTCAAGGTTGTATATTAATATCACCAAGAGGTGTGAAACTTGTAAATTTAAATACATATGAATAATACTTTGTTATATGTGATTTCTGAGTGTTCTTACTTTGGTAGTATTTGTACACAACTCAAATTCTGACTATAGGAGTATTTTTACAGGATAAAACAATTTTATATTTAACAACTTTATATATAATATAAGTACAATGTTTAAAATATTGCAGTTGTTTTTAAACTGTTTTACTAGATACATGTTTAGAGATCATTTAAATTGAGTTCATTAATGTCAGCATTGATTGGAATATAGAGAATATTTTATATCTTTTTTTCAATGTGAGCACTTAACTGGGTATTAATGTTCAATTTTGTAATACACACATATATTGAGATTCCAGTGATGAAACAGAGTTGTGACTGCTTTTCTATATGTATTTATATCATAACATTTTGATTGATTATCTAGGCTAGGGAGTAATTCAGTGTTTTCCTTTATCTTGTGTTTTGACTACAACATGCCCACACTTGCCGATTAAATTTCTGCAAGGGCTTTCTACCATCTGTGCTCCATAGTTGCTGAAAATGTTAAACCCAAAGGGGAATAAATGACAATAATCATTAGCATGAAGCAACAATAAAGGATCTAAATTTGCAAGCTCAGAATTTGCCTAGAGTTTATGATTAATGAAGGCAAATACACACTGAAAGCTGATTATGTGTTTCGTTTTATGTGACGCCTGCGGGACTCCAGCTTAAGAGAAACAGTATTGGAATCCCTCAAATCTCAGTACAAGTTCAATTTGTTTTCCCACTTGCATTGATTTTTGGATAGTACTTAGTAAACTGAATCAGCAATAATAACTCTTGCACTACAATGAATTTTAAGCAACTCTAATGTATTTATTTCCCAGTCCCCAAACATAGCATTGTTTCATCTTGTAAAACAATGATGCCTTGATTCGTAGATTAGTAATTGCTCTTGAGGACAAATAAAACGTATTACTGTGTAATTCTTGAATCTTTTTTACAAGCTCTAATGCAATTTCTGCATTTTACACAAGCTAATATGTATTAAATATTTCCTCTAGTTTTATTTACTAAAGTAATCACAAAATCTGTCTTACATAAACACCTCAATTTTCCTGTGTTGTGTTTTCGCTGATCCTGATTCATGATTTGACTCATCAAGAGAAAATATTGCATATTTTTTAAATTGTACATATATCTAACAGTAAAATCAAAATTAGATTAGAATTTTATGTATATATTTTATCTTCACCAAGAGAAACCTAAAACTTAACTTCTCTACATCTTTCCTTCATTAAAATTTGTTATTCATTTATCTGTAGACTCAAAGATAGGATTCAAATTTATCTTAGATTCTATTTGTTATGCTTATAAACTGGTAAAATAGCATATTCTAGCATGCAACTATGGGCTTTTATAGTATAAAGGAAGAAAAATTAAATTTATTTTTAACTTAATTTCTTGATTGGACATTTATGCTCTACTTAAGTAAGACAACGTTCTTCATATATGAACAATATAAGAAAATATTTAAGCATAAATATTCATTAAATATGCAACATACTCTCAAATTATTCATAAAAACTTTATTTAGTTAGTGCTCCTTACCTATCTATATGAAAGAGAGAGAGGGTAGGGGGAGAATGAGAGGGAAGGAGAAGGGAAAAAGGAAGAAGGGAGGAATAGTAAATGATAGTTATGAATACTAGTAAAATATTAAAAACTGGGAAATTTGGGTTAAACGTATATCAGAATTCCTTCTCTTTTTTTGTTTTTCATTTCTTCTTTAAGTTTAATGTTAATTCAAAATACATAAATGCAAAAACATAGAAGTTTCAGGGGTTGAACAATTTAAACAAAGAAGCCATCATTGGAATTGGTATAGTCAGAGAATTATGAAATAGGATATTAGATATATTGACACATGGCATCTGAAGGTGCAGAATGATGAAACACATAATAGAGATGAAAACAGCTAGCCAGGATGAATATTCTTAGTGAATGTGGGTAAGTGAGCAGGAATAGCTGAAAAATAATCTGTTTAAAATTAATAAAAAGAGCTATGCAGTGCTAACTTAGCATTTATGATTTGAAAGTGACAAAAATATAACAAAATTGGGAGTCAATTTTCAATTAATATAAATGAACTGAGTATTCAATAAAATAAAATTTTAATGGAGATTTTTAAGAAAACTCCACAATATCTTTCTAACTACCTTTGGTGTAATCCATGAAAAATACATCTCATTAATTTACTTTAGGCAATACATATTTAGAATAACAGAATAGAGTTGATGGGTTTAGGGCAAGTCTTAATCATAGACCTTTTTCCTATATTAGTATCATTAGTAATGTTGCAAAATTTAACTTTTATTGTTGAGTTGAGGTTTTTAAAGTACTTGAAATGGCACTGCTCCAAAGTAAGAAAAAAAAGTTCCAGAGGGTCTTAGAAAAAATTAAAAGAGAAGATAGATATTATTTAGGGGAATGGATTTGTGCAAAGTAAGGGGAAAGAAGTACATAGTTTGTAGTTCAAGATAAATGTACTGTCCAAAAATAAAAATGCAGATGCTAGCTAATATTAATGTTCTATTAAAAAGAACTTTTCTATAAAGTTTAGTGCCAGCTTATGTGGATTTTGCTGGGATCTGAAATCTTCTTATCTAGATATGCCCACTATTTTTGTCAAGTATTGAGAGTGCCAAATGAGTCAAGTCTGGAAGCAGGTATGTGAGAGAGTTACTGGGTGACAGGCTCAGTTAATCACAAATGTAAATCTACAGCATTATTCTATCCCCTGAGTTCTCTGTTTCCATGCTGTCATGCCTAAGCCCATGGGCTAAGGAGCATGATTAATATAGTGATTCAAATGGACTATTTGAGGGTTTGAATGACCTTGCAATTACTTTATGTAAAAGTTGCTTAAAATCATTAGAGATACTTAAATTATACTCATAAAATCTCAACATAGGTGATTATATTTTTACCTGGAGTCACCCATAGACTATATTTCTATTAGGAAAGTCTAACTGTATATGAAATGGCTAAGGGTGAGAGCACAATTAATTAAAATAAAATTAAGTGGATCTCAGTATCAGTATCTTCTGTAATATCGAAAAACCAAAATCAAGTATCTATTGATTGTTTTTTTCAGTGGCATCAAAAGATTCTTTAGGAATTTTGGACCAATTTGTTTCAAGTTCTTACATAAAATTAACATCATTTAAAATTATGATATATTTAAATAGTTTTATACACTTACAGAAATAGGTAATCATCATATATTAATCTCCATACACCAAGCTGAAATACAAAATTTATTTTAATCAGGATTTATGCTAAAAGAATATGACATTTGAAAATAAAAAATAATTTTGAAGTGTGATGCTTCAAGCTTTTACAAAAAGAATAAAAGAAAATTATACCATTATTTTGTGAACAAAAATATTTATATTTATTTAACTTACCCTTCAAACTTTTGAACTTTTTAATATTTTTGTTAAGATGACATACATGAAATAAAATATGCAAATCATAAACTTAGACTTGCTAATTTTTTAAATGTGATGCTTTTATGTAACTATCATCTATCAAGACACAAAATACTTTCCATGTTACATAAGGTTCTCTCAAATTCCTTTCCAATGATTATCCTCACCTGTCCAAAGCTATTTTGGTGTTTATTATCACAGACTAGTCTTTCTTGTTCTTAAACTTCATATGAATGGGATAGTGCAATGTGTTATTTCCTGGATGGCTATCATTGACATGCAAAAACCTAGATCCAATTAGTTCTTTTGGTAATAAATTATTATATACTATTAAGTTCAGAATCATTAAAGTATTATAAATTTGACATTTATGGGAATTTTTTAAATTAAAAAATGCTTGCTTGAAGACCCATAAAAGACTTACTGGGAATAGGTATAAACAAGACAATATTTTATTAATTAAAATTAAAATTAATTATAATTCAAATTAATTAAAAATTAAGGTATCTTTGTGAAGCTTATTGCATTTTTGAATATTGAGGGTAGAATCCATATAACCTAGAAATGGAAAGAAGATTCCATATCTGATAGTACTAGCTAGTAAATAAAATATGGTATTGATAGAGGGAAAGTTAGGTGAAAGTGAAACCAGGAAGTAGATTAGATTTTGTGATCAGTAAAGGAATAACTGAGACAAAGACCTAAATGACAGCCATACAAAAGACTGAAGAAAGTTCCAAAGTAAACATCCATAGCTGGCAGTAATTGAAATTATGAATAAAAGATGAAAAGTTTGAGTAGGAAATTTGAGAAAAATCTCTAAATAATAACAGATCTTTTGATAACCTCAAGAAGTAGGGAATTTCTGACTGGGCTTAAAAAAATAATAAGGCAATAATAGTATTAAATAATCATATGCTTATTATTTATCTATATATAACAAAAAAATTTAAGTGTATTCATCACATCTGCTTTCAAGCTAAACATTGGGAAAAGAAAAATACTAATTTAGAGATTATTCAGTTTTCTAATTTTTCTCTAGTTTTCTTCAAATCTAATATGTGAATATGTTTTCATGTTAGTGATACAAACCACTCCAAAGTTCTACCTTCAGAAATAAGAGTAGGTTTGTACAAAAAATGTATCCCAAATAACCATTTATAGAATGTGGAGGAAAGGGGAATAAAAAGTTGCATCTGCTGGATTTAATTCAGATGTGAAAAAGAGAAGACCCCTCAGTTAAATGTGGACAGTGTGAGAGCTCCTTAATCTTCAAGTAAAATCTTTATACCACCCAGTGACATTTTTGTGATGATGTTGGTCTTTTTCCACAAAAGTTTTTCCAAAATTTATATGAGGAACCTAAAAGACAAGAATATGGGGTTAGTTTTTAGACAATTCTTAATGGCTACAAAATATAGATCAAAGCAAGCACATAGCTATTCCTTTGCAATCAAATGTAATCCAGTAAACACATGAATGCTATATTTTCTAGAAATAACATTTTAAAAACTATGTATATATATATATATATTTATATATATATATATATAATGGCTTAATTCTAAATCCTTATCAGATATAACTATGAAAACTCCTATTCACTTAAATTTAAGCGTTTTTCAGATTATTGGAGGTCACTATCGTGGGTATTAAATAACTCTATTCTATAAACACAAGCTAATTTCTAGTCTTATTTATTATTTATTGTAAAATAAAGTTTGAGTAAATACATACTTTCAGATGATTAGAATTATATTGTATTTTCTTATAACAATTTGTATTTCAAATATATTAAAGAAATTGATACTTTTTCCTTTTCAAACAACTAAACCAACATTTATTTCAAGAACTTTGAAATAAATGCTCAGTCAGTACCTCATGGTGGAGAGATGATATCAATCTATTAAACTAGCCAATATCCATTCACAGTTGCCTCTGATGATATATACTGTATGTGGTATTTAAAGACTGTTTGATATTAACTTTTGTAAGTCATTATGTATTTTAATTGCATAAAGTAAACGAAAATTGTAGAGATTTAGTAGCAGTAACATGCTGTATTAGAGTGGACATGTCAGTAAAAGTTGGTAGACTACAAACTAGTTCAACCTCATCTATTAATTTCAATGTGCCCTTTAGTGGTTTTATTGATCCACCTTGCATTTTATTTTCATTTTCAAAATACAGGAATAGGATACATGGCTAACAAGACTCTTCTCAATTCTAAAATTTTAAGATTCTACCTTTAAAGAAAGTATTTTTTGTTTTAAACAGTTGTCATAATAAAATACTAATATTTTCTTTAAGTAGACATAATGAACAATGGCAAATATTCTAACACATTTGTCGCTACAGTTACTGAATGACAGAAGGAAAAATGATTGTGCCAGGAAAAAATGAAAGTCAAAACCTCAAATATGATGAAAGACAAAATTGGCAGATTCAAGAATCCCTAAGACCTTAAATACTAAGATAATTCTACCTTAACATATTATGTGAAATCCAAAGATAAAATCTTGAATATGTATATTACATTGTACATACTTAATATAGTACACATAATATGTGCATACTTAATATAGTACATTTTTAGAACTACATCTCTTGCCTATTTTGTATTTCTATAAAGAACTTATGACTTTTTAATGAAATAAATGTTGCACCACTTATATTCAGTGTGTGTGTGTGTGTGTGTGTGTGTGAAACAGCTATAGAATAAAGCATAGGAAGTTGATATATTCATATGATGTTGTTTTTGTTTTATGTGAACTTTCAAAATTTCAAAAATAAAACTCTTTCAATGAACGTAATAGAAGAAAATAAAGGGGAAAATTTGAGAATAAAATAAGAAAAAACAGAAACCAATTAGCACCAACAAAACCACAAAACCACCTCTTATAGTGCACCTGTTCCTTTTCTCCTCCCTGCCAATAACTCTCTCCACTCTAACAATGTTTTGAACAACCTTATTTCATTACTAAAATGCAGTCCTGCAAGTATAGAGAAGTTAATAAAGAAGGCACATAATACTACTATAACACCTAACATGAAGCTCTATTTTAATTACTTCCAAGTGAGCTCACTATGTATCACAATATCCTCTCAAGAGAGAGTATGCCATGCCTTACCCAAATACTTATTAGGGTCTCTGGACTCAACTAAAATTCACATAGCACAGACCATCCTTAACTTGACTTCTTATACAGAATCCCCAAAGACTCACCCACTCTCCTACAAAAATTTAGAACAGTGCCTTTCAAATTCTCTTTGATAAGGGACATTATTTATTTTTAAATTTTCAGTCATTCTCAGATAGATGCTTTTTATAAAATACCTGAATAGTATTTCCTTGTAATTATTTTGTCCTGAACTCATATTTATGCTTTATATGTAAATTCTGATGATAGTTTTATGATTGTTTCATTATCAATACATCTCTATATGACAGACTGAGGTACCAACACTTTGTAATCAGTTATGGCTGAAATCAAGACATTAGGGATCACACTTTCTAATACAATTCATACCACCATTCTTTTGGTTATGTTTACTCAGTATCACTTCCATTGTCACAATTTGGCCAATGCTACTGTTATATTAAGAACCATATCTTTTTATCAGACAATTATTTCATTTTCAGTAAATTGATGTTCAAATAAATAAATGTTTATGATTATCTAGTTTTTATATAATTTTGAATTGAAATTGATTAGCAAACCTTAAAATATCATACATTATAACACAGTTGCTCTCTCGGTGACTAGAGAGCAGCTTGTGCCGTATTCAGCTCATGCTCTAAGTTTATCTATACCTGAATCAATCTACATCTTGTTAAATGGTATGCATCCAGCAGCAGTATACCAGGATGTTCTGTTATCAAACAGTAAACAGAGCTGAAATACACAAAGACGCACCATGCTTTGTGTAGTGCTACCCTAAATAACTCTACTACAGAATCAATCACTCTCTCTACCAAAATGAAAGTGTCTTGGCTGTGGATTTAAAGTTTCCTCTAGTCACCAGAGTTCTCAACACTCTCTATACTGAGCCTTATAAAACTTACAGTCCATTCATCCAAAAGTACTATATAAAATCAGACAACCTTACTTATAATCATCACTTAGGAGAAGCTGAAGAAATAAATTGGGAAAATCTATGTGACAAATAAAAGGACATTCTGTACTCTTATTTCAGCATTTCTGTAAGTCCAAAGTTTTATCAAAATAAAATGCTTAACATTTGTTGTTCAAAATTTGAGTTCCAAGAGGAATGAAAATTTACTGGGGTACATTACACCCCACAGGGGTACTTTCTTTGTTTTTAATTTAAACCATATCAGATGAAAAGAGGTAATTGTTATGAATCAACTCATTTATTTTATTATAATATCTTCTCAGTTATTCTAAAAAGGATTGGGTATTTATTCTTTTCCTAAGGTTTTCTTGGAGAATTTTCTCTGGTTGTTTTGAGTAGTTGTGAATTTCTGCTAGACAAACACATCTTTGTCAAGTTAGCTAGAGGTAAATTGCACATAAAATTTTTCCCTGCAGAAATTCCTTGTCAGGTAATGAACCAGCCAAAGTGACATCAATTTGACTGATGCACATTTTCAAACACTAGTCAGGGTGGTTCATCAAAGCCATTGTAGTAGAAGTATCTATGCTTAAGAACAACCAGGAGCCTTGCTTGCCTGGCTATAAATCACAGCAAATCGATGTATCCTTTATTCCATTGTACACTGTCTCTGCAAGTTTCTTATTGTATATAAAAGGATAGAATAATATATCAGAAAATCCAGTGACTTAAATTTAGCATTAGTAATATACTATACTTGACACTGCACAGCAATAGTACCTGAGTTATATTTTTACTGTGTCTTAGTTATTAATTTTTAGGGATTTGTAGGTCAGGAGCTATAGATTTTAAGAGAAATCTTTATTTTTTATACAGGTACCAAGCGTGTTGTTGTCAATTAACAGCTTGTACACACAATGAATTATTCCAGTTGGGCAGAATTCTGATCTGCTTTCATGCTTCATAACTGCATAGATTAAACTCAATAGTGGGATGGTCTTAAAATGTTTAATAATGCTAAGCCTAGAAAATTTTGAGGAAATTAGAGAAGAAAGCTATCTGGTTTCACAGCGCATGTATTTCATTTATATTTGTGTTCTTTTTCTTTCCACTCATAAAAATACACAGTTTAATGCATGCCAAGTATTCATGATATGAGTATGGTGATATCAGACTACAGACCCTGATGATAAAAAAAATTTGAAAACTGCAATAAGACACTCATTGTGTCCTATAATAGACTTCACACGTCTCTGAATAAGACCTTAGCTATTTAGCCCCTTATGGCATAGCCTTAATGTGACACACTCTCATTCAAAGTTAATTTTACAGAAAAATTTTGTAGTGAAATAATTATACATCCATATGCAATTATAAGAATGATACAGAAAGCCTAAGTACCATTTACCCAGTTTCCCCAATAGTAATTTCTCACAAAGTCATAGTACAATAACAAACCCAGGACATTGACATTAATACACTAGAGAACATTCTCATCACTGCAGGATCCCCCTCCTTCTTGATGTTCATAGACACACACACACACACACACACACACACGCCCCTTCCCCCTCAATTACACCTAACCTCCTGGTGGGCCACTATTCAGTCTAACATTTTTATAAAATTGTCCCCTAAAATATTGCATAAATGGAATGCTGAAGTCACAGGACAATAAAAAGGCCTTAAATATAAGGAAAGAGAGGTACCTGTAGGAAGATGTTTAGTGGAGCCACATACAAGTAAGATTTCAAGTAGTGTGACCAGTGATGCGGTGAGGGTAGGCCGAGTGCACATCAGGGAAAGAGAAAGAAGTTCCTACGGGTTGAAAATAGAGGATTCTATATCATTTAGCAGGCTTCTCCCTGCCCCCCAAAACTAACCAGGTGCTCATAGGAAAGACTGTGAGCATCCTGAGATGACTCCTTTGTGGATTCAAACTGAAATCAGAAAAAGTCACCAAGAGAGCACCACAAAACAATAGAACCTATCCTCTCCATTTCCACCATGGAATGCATTCCTTAGTTTGTGGGGAAGTAACAAACAATATTGACCTTGAAGTACTTGAGAAAGCCTGCTGCAGCTAGGAGAAGTAAGGTTGCCAAATTCAGTAAATAGAATACAGGACACCCAGAAAATAAATTTCAAGTGACAAATTATATTTTAGTGTAAGCGTGCACTTTGTAATATTTGGGAAATACTTACACAAAAACATTATACGATGTTGATGTGAAACTCAAATTTAACTAGTCCTTTTGTATGTCTTCTGGCAACCTTAAGAGTAAGAGTACAGAAAAAAACACTTATCACTAAAGAAGTTGCAGGAGTACATGATCAGCTGAGAGCTATGTCACTAAGGGGTGGAGGCAGGAGCACACAGGTCAGCCCTCAAGTCCAGGGGCAGAAACTCTCTGAGGATAAAACTTGATCAGGATAGACCGAGGGAGTGTTGCAGCCTCAGAGGCAACTAAGGAGACATGAAAAGTAATTTATGTAGAATCCTAGATTGAATCCAGGAATAGAAACAGAGACAGGTGGAAAATCCCATAAAATTCATGTCCATCAAGTCCAAGTTTAGTTCATCAAATTGCTTCAATGTTTACCTCTAGATATCTCATAGATTAAAGAGGAATCCCCAAAGAAACCAAACTATACATGGAACTTAATAAAATTATAACTATGATGTATCAAATTTAAAAAAAATAGATGAATGGGGCTGCATAAAACTGAAAAGCATCTGCATAGCAAAGGGAACAATTAAAAAATTGAAGCAAAATATACAGAACAGAAAAGATGTAAACCATATTTGATAAGCAATGAAGGTCCAAAATGTATAGTCAAAGGCAAGAAGATAATCAGATTTTGAAAAGAGTGCAAAACTTTTGTAGATGTTTTTCAAAAGAAGATATACGAATAGACAAGAAGTATATGAAAAGACAATTGACATCATTAACATATTAATAGGACCGACTACTTGCATTCTTGAATACTTATAGAAAAATGAAAATTTACCCTAACATATAAACATAGCAGCTTCATTCATATCCAAAAATCTATCAACAACCCAAATGAGTGAATGGTTAAATTCTGGTACATGCATGTAATGAAATACTACACTAAGCAACAAACAGAGTTAACTGTTAATACACGTGACAACCCAGTTATACATCCATAAAATTATGCTTAATGGAAAAAAAGCCATTATCAAAAGATTACATATGGTGTGTGTGTATGTATATGTATTTTTTTTCTAATTCTTCCCCAAATTGTGTTTTTCCTTCTCCACTCTTATTTTCATCTGAAACCTTTCATTCTTTTTCTTCCTCTTTCTCTTTTGCTTAGTTTGGAATTTTTCCCAATCTCAGAGTATATCCAGACTAGATTCAGCATTATATTCAGATATTACTTCTGTTACCCTTGCCCCAGTCCATGAATTGCCGTCTGAAGAACATTCTCAAAATTTTTAATTAATATTTCCACTAAAAATTGGGAATTATGCAAGTTGTTTGTAAGCAGGGATGATTTTTTCATCTATTTTATGACTTTTAAAGATGTTATAATTATTTTCATTACCCCCAACAAATCATAAATATATACCTTTATAATCTGTTTTTTTTTTTTACACTGGAGTGATGTTAATGAATGATAAATTGAACAAGATGTGGGTTATTTTCCACTATATTTAATGAGAAAAGTCATTGGAACAGCCACTCTGTTTAGTGCTAGGATCCCAAAAGGAAAATATATGGTTCTTAAAATGCATTTTCTCATGAAGAGGTGGATGCATATATAAGAAACCAAACTATATTAATAACAAAGATACAGTAAGACTATACAGAGAAAAGAGACAATTGTTTCTCTTGAGTTACCTAAGGGTACCTACCAAGCAGGCAGTGCTTGAGGTCTTCCACAGGACTCTGAGCAAATACATAGGGAGTATCTTGAAGACCTTTTTTAAAGGGATATTCATCTACACAGTGAGATCACGGCACAAACAGATGAGTGGAAATGATAGTTAAACACCACAAGAGAGTATGAGAAACAATGAAGTGCTTTAAAGTGTTTTGGAATTTTATGAATTGATAATACTCATAGGCTCACAGTTTTAAACTAAAATATTGAAAAAAGTTTTACTAGTTGCTTACCATAATAAAACTGTTTTAAGTATTAAATACATTGTCACTTGAAAATATCTATGTGCTTGAATTCTTTATTATCATCTTGAAGATATGATACTATATATATAGCTATATCTTGGAAACTTTCAGTTTGAATATCAACCCACAAATCCATTTTATTTATCTTTTGTAATGCCATAAAATTGCAAAATAATAACCCATTTTTTCTTTCAATCTAGTCCCAAAAAATCTGTCAAATCATTTCAATGAGTTTGTCTCTGGTTTTGATGCTAACTATAAAGTAGATATTGAACAAGTTTCTTTCACATAAAACTTAGTCTGTTGTGGTAGAAAAAATTAGATATTCAATATATGATACATTGGCAGTAATAATACTTACAAAGAAAAAACATTCCATGTATGGGAGATATAACAGCAACAGAGTTGCATTTCATAAAGAATGATATAAAATACTTGAACAGTATTCTAAAAGAAGGGAGGAATAAACCATGCAGATAAAACCATGAGAGAGCTTGCTAGTCAGGCAAGGAAAATTCCCCCAAGGATGAGCAAGCCTGACATATTCTAGCCATTGAGGTTGGGGTAAGGTGAGCATGGGAGAGGGATGGGCACAAGATTCATAAGTTCAGCAAGATTTTCCATTTTTATGTTAGTGGACTTGGAAACTACCTAAAATAGGTAGAGGAATTACATACTCTAACATTTTAAAGCATAACGGTCCACTTTGTATAGAATAAACTATACTCAAATAAACAAGTAAGAATTGGGTCTGGAGGTGACACTTATAATCCCAGTGACTCAGGAGGCGAAGGCAGTAGGATTATAAATTTGAGGCCAGTTTTTGCAATTTAGGGAGGCTCTAAGCGACATAGCGAGACCCTGTCTCAAAATAAAAAAATAAAAAGGGCTGGGAATGTGGCTCAGAGGTTAAGTGCCCCTGGTTACAATCCCTGGTCCCCCCCACCAAAAAAAAAAAAAAAAGAAAAAAAAAGGAAGAAGGAAAGCAAACTACTAAGAACATGATTGCAATAATCCACAAGAGAAATTTTGGTGCTTTTCTGATGTGCTAAAAGTGGAAGCAAAGTTGAAACAATAACATTCTAAATATATTTTGAGAAAGGGATAACAAGTCTAGCTTGAAGTATTATATATAGGATGTAGGAAATAGAGAAAAGCACGAAATGTCTTTAATAGTTTTTTCATTAGTCAGAATACATAAGCTGCTGTTTTGAGATTAGAGAAGTCTATGTAGGGGTAGGGAATGACTCCAAAATATGAATTTCAAAATTTTATGATGCTCAAATGACTTATTAACCATGCAACAGAAGATAATGAGTATGTCATCTGATGAAGGCTAAGGTCCAAGAACAAGGTTGAGGCTGAAGATATTTCAGCTGTACAAAAATGATACAATTTTCAAAATGAAATTCACATGATACAATAACATTTTAAAAACATTTTAATTTTTTTTTTGCACTGGGGATCTGGGGATTGAACACAGGGTTATTCTACACCAAACTACATTCTCACCCTTTTATTATTATTTTTTTAAATTTTGAGACAGGTTCTTGCTAAGTTGCCCAGGCAAATCTCAATCTTGCAGTTCTCCTACTACAGCTCCTAGCGCTGCTAGTATTACAGGAGCGTGCCACTGCATCCAGCAAATTTTGAAAACTTTTGTTTTATTTGAATTCACATTAAAAATTAATAGTATGTATGCTGAAATATTTTATTTGAAAAAAAGTAAAATTTTCATCATTTAGTTCTTCTTAGAAATACCGACTAAAAAAAATAGATTCTATACTATTTCCCAAAGTAATGAGACATAATATTAAACAAATTATTAATAAGTTACAAAGCTTATTAAAAAGAATAACATGTTGAAAGTTGTCTCACTTATTAAAGGTAATCCATATATTTTCTCTGAAGCCATCCAAGAAAATTTGTGGACAAGAACACAGTTACCATAACAAGTAAGGAAATAGTCACGTTCTTCATTACATATTTCACTTAAGATCAGCCAAGCTGCTTCACAATTTAAAATGTCTTCAGTGTTTCTCTTATGTATCCATTGTCAGGACAAGACACATTTACTTCTTCAATAGCAAATTAAAATTGATTCTCTTTTCCACTCTTCTGTCACATGATACTATCATCAGGTAATAACAGCCAACATCACCATAATAAATTCTTGTCTCGTAAAGATAAATAAGCATATTCATGAAAATCATAGGAGAAAGTCCAAACATGATTTCTTTGCAGGTACTTCCTTGCAGACAGCCTTCAGCATCAAGAACTTTAGAAGAAGGAGTAATTCAGGTTTGAATAGAGAAAGTAGACTCTAATGCAATTGCAACAGGGACCTTGGCAGCTACCAAGGACCCTAAAGTAGTGGTGGCCCTTCAGAGATGCCACAAATTGAGAAAGGCTGTGCCTTTGTGACCTGCATCTACCAGTTCTTAAAGAAGGCTTCTCTCAGGCAGGAGGCAAAGCTCTGGTTGGAACAACACTTTTGACTTCTTCTAGAGAGCAACAGAATATAAGCAATGAACAACTGAACAATCCGTAGCTGAGATGTGTGCTTTGATTCTCAATTAAGGGCTCTTGGAGCTATAAGTAATAAGTGATACTCACCTCCAACCTCTAATATCTTTGAGTACCTCATCATTAGAAAGAACCAGATCTTCACCTTAGAAGGGTCTGTCTGTGGGCACAAAATCCTTCTCAGGTTTTGGGTTGCTTTACACATTCATTTCCTAGGAAGTAATGCAATAGGACACGGAGTGAATTGGTGCAAACCCCTACCCAGTAACAGCAGCTCTACCTACTCTGGATAATAAGGAGCATCATTAAGCAAAGCCACTTCTACTGTCAACTTTTGCTTCCAGGACTTATGGCTTCTACCCACTTGAAAAACAGCATAGATAATGTCTATCTTTAGGTTCCTAGGTGTTAGAACCTTTCTTTCAGGGTATTCTCTCTAAGTCTGTGCTCCGCTTGTAAAAGATCATTTTACAACTTTATAATACAGAAATATTCAAAGTGGCACATTATCTGAAAACCACATAATCAGTTGGTTAATTCATGAAGCAATCTAGACCATATGCCCCCTTCTAAAGGTAATTATGAGGGACTTTCCATGTGACTATAGGTATAAGCTGAGTAGAGACAAGGCTTTTAACAGTGGTGGACAAAACACAACTCAGCAACTGATCAAATAGCTTATTTGTGCCCTTTGACCTGACTCACATCTGATTGCAGATCCACCACTTCTAACAAGTTGAAGAGTTTCATTACTTTCCTCTCTTTCATCCATAATGACTGGGAATGTCTGGCAAAACCCATGTTACAATGGAAACTCCTTCCCATTTGCTCACTGGAACTGTGTTTTCGATCATCCCTCTTTTCTGGTATAGCTCTCATGAACTTGTTCAAGGAACCTCAGAGCCTACATTACGATTCTCCTATTGGCATTTTCTATAAACTTCATGTAGCATATTTTCTTACTACAGATACCTCTAGTATTTTATTATTTTCTGCAATGTATGGCACAAATGGCAGGGCATCCTGCATCACAGCTTGAGTATATTGCAGACCCCTTTCTTATTCTGGGCCATACCCAGAGCTATCAACCTTTTGCGATATTGTGTAAATGAACTTGGAAATATGTAGAAGTGTAAAATACAGTGAGAACAAAACTCCAAAAGGCCTGCAAAGTATTTTACTTCCTTTTTAAGGGGATAAAACATATAGTACACTAATTTATACTGTATATTGTATGGGATGTCAGATTTATTACTAGCAGAATGAAAACTTGAACTTTCATCCAATTTATCTTTTAACTATCTCAAGCTATCATGTCTTACCAAGGCCTTTTATCTACGACACATTTCTTGTTCATTAGAGAAACCACTTATATGTTACAGATATAGTAGACAAGTGTGGCGTTCTGCTGGATGTCCAGCCAGTCTATGTCTGTTTGTAGTATTGTGACAGACAACAAGATAACTAATCAGGCAAACATTTCTGTTGTATATTGTTATCCATCCCCCATGGGAGGCAACTGTTTCTAGTTCTCTTTGTTGTCAGTTATGGAAAAATTCAGCTTGATAGTTGCATATATATAGTCTTATCAATCTGCCCTGGAAAAGATACCACATTTGTCACAACAGGTACCATTATTGCTGCAGCTTATTTGAGTTAGGCCCAGAGCATTGTTATCTTTCAACAATGATAAGTTTTTCTAGGACCTTTGATATTATAATAAACAAGGGAACTGGGTATAATGGCTCATGCTAGTAGTTCCATTCCTTTTTCCATTGTAATTACTATTTGTTCTAAACTTCTCAGAAGTCTTAGGTGCTGCGTTTGCTAGGATTTCCCTCAACCAGTGTAAGATACCAACCCAATTCATCATTGGTATAGTTTTAACAATTCCAGTGTCGCCACTTTGTGCCTGTTCTGTCTGTGTTCTACCTTTAACCAGTGAGTGAGCATTTCCTCATAGCAGTTGCTGATGCTATGATGGTGCTGACACATGGAAAGTCTCAGGCACAAAACACATACTTGAAAATATAAGGTACTTAGTAGAGCATGATATATACCCATGAGGGTCTAGAGTGGGAAGTTCTACTTGCTTGGGTCTAGGGGTGGTCCTTTATTCAACTTTAGCAAATATTATTTTCCTTTATGGTTGTACTAATATTTATTTATACAGCAATGTGTAAGAACTCAAATTGCTCAAAAACTCTCTAGCCTCTTTTTAATTTCAGTCATTGTTTTAAACTCATGATATCAATTTTTAGTTTTACCTTTTTATTTTTCTGATTGTTATTTAGCTACTTTAAAATGTTTTTAATCATAAATATTTAATTTTTGTGAAGTAGCCACTTTTCTATTGCATTACATGCCTTTTTATTAATAATTTCCAATGTTCATATTCTAGATTTGAATTCTTTTTCTTTTGATTAAAATATTTTTATTTCAATTTAACCCATTTTATCTTTTAACTACATTTATCAGTTTCATTTCTTATCCTTAATTTTGATATTATTGTTTATCCTAACTCTTGAAGTTATGAGCTTGGGGGTCAAAAGGACAGTCAGTGTTTGTAATGAATGATTAGGTCACAAAGATGGGGGCTGATTTAAGAGGAAATAAAATGCTTATACTTCCAGAGCACTTCCCCCTCCTCCACCTGTTGCCAAGGTTATCTGCTTTCAGGGAATTGTCCCTCCCAGCAAGGAGTTCATGAGCAGCCCCTGGATGACTCCCTTCCTGCCTATACTCCTGGGTGACTTTGTTCCTGCCCTTGGATCACTCCACCACTGGGGTCAGGTAGGCAGGATGCCAGGAGGAGAGGGCATGACAACAAAGGAAATCTAAAATGTGTAAAAGGGGAGGACACCCCCATTTCCTCAGCACCAACTTGGACCCCCTCCTCTGCAGAGGAGTCTCTGTCTCTCTCTCTCTCTCTCTCTCTCTCTCTCTCTCTCTCTGTTCTATCCTTTAAATAAAACTTTTTGTTCTGCCTCTGCATTTCTAGGGTGTTCAGTCTTCCACATGGGATAACAAGATTTAGATTCTCAACACTGGTATCATCTCTATTACCTTTCTTTTCTCTAAAATATTCATTGCTTCCTTTCACATTTAGGTTAACATTATAACATTTTATTGTCTTCCAGCTCTCACTGCTTTTCTTGAGAAGGGACATTATTTGTTCCTCTGAAGTGAATATATTAAGCCACGTGATTCTAGCTAGTGTTATTTTAATCAGCATTATGATAGGTTTAGTACAGTTTTTCTTATACTTGTCTTTCTTAGAATTTGTAGGGACTCTAGAATTTTCATAAAGGTATACATCTTTTCTTTCTCAGCTTGAGTATATTTTCAACTCTATTCTCTTCTAATGTTGACTCTGAGAAGATATTTTTAAGAATATTTTCCTAATGTTTTCCTTGGGAGACAAATTTTATGAGAAAAAACTGAATTTTCTCTCAACGACTGCATTTTAAATTGATTTTTTTTCTTGTAATTTTTTTTCCTGTATATTTCTTGTTATAATAATAGTTGTCAGGTCCAAGTTAATCTATGGGTGAATGGCAGTCACAGATTTTGAAAATGAATAAATGTGTTTAGTAGAAGAAATGTATTTTCAGAATTGCACCTTTAAAAAGAGTGTATTCCTTATTATTAAAAAATGATAGTGTGTTAATTGCTGAAGTCAAAGAGAGCAATTAAAATGTTTCTCACTGGTCAGATAACTGATGATAGAGGTCTAAATTTAAGGGGAATGGAGAGGGATCCAGTAGGGAAAACATATTATTGATTTAAATGTTGGTCCAAATTGAAAGAATCCCATACTATTTGTGATGAAGAATATAATATCTATTCCATACTAAGATTAAATTTGATCTAGGGGGAAATTCTTACAATCAAAATGATTCTCAATGAAATGCTTACATATGAATACAGAGTAGATAATTAATAATTATTCTCATAAACATAAATGCCCCTTGGAGCTGCACGAACACACTGATCTCTTATGGAGTTCCATATTTCAGTAGTGTTGCTACTACAAATTAACTACATACTATACCCTTCATTCCAATCATTGAGTAGTGCCATGAGTGGTGGCACTTCCATCAAAACATTGTAAAGTATAGTCAAAAATAAATTAAAAAAAATGAAATAAATAGCATATTCCCCAGGCACTAAAGAGTAAGCTGAATGAGGAAGGTCTGTTTTCAATGTATCTTGACAGACCACAGCAGGGTTCTGCATGGAAATGCTAAGAAGCATATTTCAACTGAAGCAATGAACTTTAATAGGAATACCATTTACACATAAATGTATACTGGGTGATAATCACAAGTCTATTTATTCAACAGCTGGATCTCAGGATTAGAATGAAGGTGACAGAGCATGGAGAATTATGTTCCTACAGAGTAGGAAAAATCCTATTAACCTTTAATGACCTACTTTTCTTAGGCTTTTAGTTTAAAATTCAGATATAACCTACTGTTTATTTTGTCTTATTTTACCATTAGATTCATAGTGTGCAAAAGGAAATATACACATATTTTATTAACAATATTCATTTAAATTTAAAGAGTGAGTTCAAGGCCATGGTGGGTGCTTACACACTAATTTTGAAGTAACACAGAAAAACCTAAGGGGTAAAGTCTGTAAAAAATGAATGTCTTGAATGCCATCAAAACACACAGCAGTATACATTCAGAAATTAAATCTCAGTGCTACAGCACTTCTGGTACCTAGCAATACTGACTTGGTTCATCTAATTGCACAGCTGTAATATTATAACAATAAAGCCTTTCATTGCTGACTAATGGGATGTGTTATTAGTTTATTGTTTGGCCACCTAGAGACTAAACTTATTTGAAAGAAAATGGTGATTGCCATAATTGTCAACTCCTTTGATTCACACTTTATTCAGGACACTATCTCATAAACTTATCACTTTTATATTTTATATAAAGAACTTATACATTTCATTAGAGGATGCTCACTAGTGAATACAATAATATTTAAATGTTGCTTTTTCAAAAATTTTAAACAGTGAATCTTATAAACATCTCTCCAACTGATTATTTGTCAGCATTTGATCATGTTAAAATTTTTAAAAATAATAACAATCACTGTGCTCCAGATACTGTGCTAAATGTTTAACATACGTAAGACATGATTTGTACCATGAAGGAAAAGTAGAGCATGTAGTCAAATAATTAGAATTTAAAGAAGTATTATGTGATTTCCATAATAATAAGAAAAAGCTTGCAGTACGAAAGATATAGAGTAAGAAAAATATGCTGACTAGAGTGGCCAGAATAAACTTACAAAGGTGATGAAATTTGCATTGGGTAAAAATAGAATAGGCGTGTTTTTAAGGGATAGTGTGGAAAGATGTGGTCTACTTTGAGCTGTATACAGATTTTTTGGTACTTCCAGAATATTCCATAAACACTTGAATAAGGAAGCTGACATTTAAGTCTGGATCTTAGACATGGAAAGTTATTAGTAAAACATGGTAGTAGAAGAGGTGGTAAGAAGAAATATTGGGGAGCAAGAAAATGTAGAGCAAATTTTAATTTTGGGAAAGACTGAACATGGGAAAGAAACTGGCAGATGGAAAGAAACCCAATAAATCAGAGCAAGGAGGTAAAAAATCTGAAGGCAGCAGTGTTGATTGATGCAAATGAGTCAAGACAGGTTGCAAACTAAGATGCTAAAGCAAGGCTGAGTAAACTGCAGCAGGGTTTAACAATCCAGGGCAAAGGTGGCTGGTGAGAGAAGTCAGAGAGGAAAGTGTGAAAAGGTGACTGAGAGTGGACAATTCCTGTTTGACTTGCTTAGTGTCTTATTGTTTCTTATTCTCACAAGCCATGATCTCAAAACCTATTCAAATCCAAGACCACCCAAAAGATTCACTAGACAAAATTGATGGTGGTGAAACAATAATTTACACATACTTATGTTGCTTTTCCAAGTACTCTAAGAACCTTACACATATTAACTCCTTTGGTCCTTTCAACAGCATTATTGCTATCATTTTTAGATAAGCAAACTGAGGAATGGAAGCATTCGGTAACTGGACTAATATCAGAAAGATATCAAGCAGAAAAGCCAGCAAAGCCAGATCATCTGATTCCAGGCTCTTGAATTTAAGCAGGAAAGTATTATTTTGTTGTTCCTATTGTTTTTGTTTGTCTCTCCTGACGTACTTGTTAGTAAGTTCATAAACTTAATTTTTCCACAATGCAAAAGATAAGAAATTGATTATTAAAGGACCTAAACTGTAGTGATCCTCTAATGAAACCTGGTTTTTCATAAATCAACATATTCCTCCTTTGTAAGAAAATGTCTTCCTTTTCTTAAGAATTTACCATTCTCAAAATACATTTTTTATTCTTTCATATACTTTTTGGTTTTCACTTCTAAACATCCAGTTAAAATATTATTGAATAAATAAAAATGAGTTGCTCCATTCACTCACCCTTTCAGCCAACAAATAATGTTATTCTATGAAATACTTTATATTAAGTATAAATAAATATGTAAGTACATATGTGTATATGTATAAGTGTAAATATAAAATGTTTTTATATATGTAAAGTTTTACATGTACATATATTATATAAAACTTGTACTCATTGCATTTTATTTAACCTATAACCTATGTGCCTATTAACTATAAGATCTTATTTGAACGTGGTTATTTATATAGTCAATAAGGAATGTTTAAATAAAAAGAATAATTAATTTGATAACCAAACTTGGCTTAAGGTAGTAACAAAGCTGTTTAAAGTTGTGAACTAGGAGGTTTTGGGGTTTGTATAATTAAAGCAGGGATTAGAAGAGATAACAATATAAAGGGAGGGGGAACAAAGGTGTTCCTATATTCTAGAGTAACTTCCTGAGGAAACAAATACTAATGCACACCTATTTTTTATATTGATTAAACTTCTGATTTACTACTGAAGTTGCCTTCAACTTGAGAGAAATGTTCTCACTTGTCCAAACCCAAAGAATGCAATAAGAGACCCAAGGTACAACAGAAAGCAAGGCTTAACTTCAATGATGGACTTGCAAGATTGGGTATCTGGTGGTCAGAGACACACAGATGGGTAAACCAGCATCTTATGCCCTAGAGATCAAGGTCCCTGCCCTGGTTCCTCATTGACTGAGTACTGTGAGGTGAATAGCTTTCCAAAGTCACCTAGGTTTTCCCGTTTCCTATGGAATTATTTAAACAAACACACCTTTAGTTGTCCCCACTTCCCCATGTTCTCTTGTGGCAGGAAAGTCCCCTTGGATCCAGTGCCTTTTGACATGTGCATGGTTTATCTCTGTTGCTCAAGTCCTGGCTCCTTCCTTCTCGTCTCCTGTTTGCCAAGGGGCTGTGAATTTTGACACTCTGATGTTAACTGCTTATGACTTTTCATTCTGATCTCCCCTCCATCTGCCTTTCTTATATCCCAAGTAATTAAAGCTAAATATTATATTTTGAAAATGGACCAACAGACTTTTTATTTGGCACAGACTAATTGGAAGTGAACATTACATAGAGAACAGAATAATTATTTCAAAATTATCAATTTGTAACTGTGCTGTTTTGAGCAATGAAGACTCCTAATGGAATGCAACTGACCTTGCTTATAACACATTGTTCTCATAAGAATCCATCATATCTTACAATGAAACAACTGGCAGGCTACATAACACTTATGAGGTTTGGCTTTTTCTAAAGTAAGTCATGCCAAAGCTTGAGCTTAATGCATACTGATGGTTGATGTCAATCATTTGTTCCCTGACAACCCAAATATACATATTTATTTGACTGATTTCAAGCTGTATGATATCAAAATAAAACAACCAATGTCACTGGAGTCAAAGCTCTATCATATTACAAATACATATTCATATTCTAATTTTCAGGTAAAGGAATTACATAGTTATTTTAAAATATTTTTTGATATAACCTTTTTTCATATGTACTGAAAAATACCATTAGAAAACAGAAAGGAATAATTGATAAAGGAAGTCCCTCTATAATTAAAAACTATGAAAATCTGGCCTTGTAACTATTTGGCATCTTTCAGATATTTTGTCCAAAAGAAAAAATTTACAGAATGAAAATTCATTCCATTTACACCTTTCATCTGTACCCAAAATATGGGGATCTATCATAAATCTCTTTTGTCGTAATTATAATATGGAATTTTCATCTTAATATCTTCATTGCCTTTTAATATTATCAGACTATTCTTTCTTATATAAAAAATTAGGTCACTACTTATTTTTAATATTTTCTTTATAACTTTCCCTTCCCTGAGCATTGATATTCCTCTTGAGACCAATTTTGCTACAGTCCCACAGAGGGGAGACTGGACCTATTTTAATTTTACAGAGAAAGGTCAGGGCTGACTGGAGAACTCTTGATGTCTACAGCATTCTTCTTTAGTAGGTTCCACTGACTTAATATCAAAGATGAAGGTCCATCTGGAACTCATATGAAATACAATGTTCTCTGAAAATTTAAGCAAGGTTATAATATTGTTCTTAAAAATTATTTGCTATTTGTTATTTAACTTAAGATCATCAAAGGTAATTGTTTTTGGCAATTATCTAGTATATTCAGCTACTCCTACGAAGTTTAAAAATACAACCTTCAATTTTTTTTTTTAATCCATATTCACTGCTACTGTTTTCTGCTATTTCTTAGGATCCTCTCTACCCCCATGAGCAGATTAGGAGTGAGCCAAACAAATCACTGGGGATATTTCGAAAATCTTGTAGCACATTTCTCTGAGTGTTTGCAAGTTTTCAGCCCAAACTTTTGACCTCATCTTCTTTAGTCCAAAAATATTGCCATCTGATCTTTGGATTTTCTTTTTCAACTAACTTGGAACTGTAAAAAATTTCCATCAGTAAAAATTCCAAGATGAGTGTGGTCTACCCTCATGTTTTTGGTTTCTAAAGTGCTTAACACCTTAACTCCTGCCTAAACTGATGCTCTTTGAGGGTTGGTAAGCAGTAATTCAATAGTGCTAACATCTTTGCAATATTCATAATTACTTCAGAAGGAAGGCTGATCCAACCTTCCTTTGATAAGCTCCCTTAACACAGGCAAAACTAGAAATCCTGTCTGAATGTGTGTGTGTGTGTGTGTGTGTGTGTGTGTGTGTGTGTATGTTTCTACTGGAGAAATGCATCATTCCTGTACATAAAACTATCATTCACATCCTCTCCACCTATTGTAAGGAGGGTGCTTGAGGAGGTGACTAGGACATTAAGCATCTATCATTCAGTAATCTCTACATTATAGCTTTGAGCACCATTCTATTTTACTTATATTCTATCATGTTTTACCACCATCATAGGACCTTCCACACCATGTAATTTCTCTTTCTTGTATCTGTTCATGATTTTAGAGAATACATGTTACTTACCTTTGTATCCATTGGCAACTTTCTCAGCACCTACCAAAGTAGATTAGAAAAGATAGAAAATAGCCAGAATAAGTCTGCAAATTCATATTTGTTACAGTTGTAAAAATCTGGAAATTTTGAGAGAAATTTCTTGATGCTTTCAACAAAGTAATTTAGTAGTTTTGATTTCATAATAACTAATGACAAAAAACATGAAGAAAAATCATATTATTTGAAAAATGATTTGAAATGAATTTAGTGTCCAAATTATCTCATTTTAAGGGACTTATATTATAAATGTGTTTATGTCCTGAGCTCTAGAATAGTTCTTAAATAAAAACTTTAAAAATTATTCTAGGGCCCCACTTCATTAAAAAAGAATATAATACATATCAGATAATCAAAATATAAGATAAATTATTGTCTAGTTCTAGGGGAAATGTAATTTGTAAGTTATTTTAGTAATAACAGTTGACTTTTAACTTACAAGGTAAGTTTGACATAAAGTTGCATAATTATTTTGATATTTAGATTAGTAACATTTAGTTTGGGTATTAATGAAAAATTCAATTGCATTTTGTTGCAGACTTCAAATTGATCATAATAGGAGAAACAGTACATTTGAATATTTATGACTGACTGGACCTAAAGAGAAAGATTATGAAAGAAAATGCTTTATGAAAGCTTTACACACACATACACACACAACCACACACACACACAACCACACACACACACATAAAACTTGACAGAACATTAAGAATGAATAAAAATTCTCCCAGAATAAACAGTAAATGATATTATAGGGAGAAATGCATGTAAGAAGGCAGAGAATCACACTATATCAAAGCACATAAGAGGGGGAAAAAAAAGACTGAAAGTGAGAATGAATTATATTTGTCATTTTAAAAAAGTTGACTTTGAATTGTATACTGTTATGTAAAGGAAGTTACTAAAGCATGATACACATTTGATAAATACTACTCTGACAACTGTATTGGAAGAGTGATGGAACTAGAGCAAAAGAAAAGAAACCCACACATTTTTCAGAAAATGAGAAAGCTTGTTCTGCAGAGAACATTGAAGTTGTAGCTGAAGAAACATTTTTTAAAGCAGTGTGGCTGTGAGTCATAAACTGATTCAGATATCCCAACAGAACCTGTGCTAGGTGTGTACCTCCAGAGATACTGCCAGGGTGAACTAAATGGGATGGAGAAGGTGGGGCAGAATGAAGGAAGACTGTTGGACTTAGATCTCACAGGACCAGGCCACATATATACAAAATGGAATACCATTCGGCCTTCTAACATAAGAAAAAATTTTGCCATTTTTGACAACATAAATGAACCTTGACATCATTATTCTAAGTGAAATAATACAAAGAAAAATATTGCAGGAGCTGGGTGTGGTGGTGCATACCTGTAATCTCAGCTGCTCAGGAGGCTGAGGCAGGAGGACCACAAGTTCAAAGACAGCCTCAACAATTTAGTGAGGCCCTAAGCAATTTAGCCAGGCTCTGTCTCAAATAAAAAATAGAAAGGGCTGGGGATGTGGCTTAGTGGTTAAACACTCCAGGGTTAAATCCACTGTACCAATAAATAAACAAAACAAACGAACAAACAAACAAAAAAACCCCAAAACAAAAAAAAAACTGCAGGACATCATGAGTATGTGGAATCTAAGAAGCTGAACTTGGAGAGTATGAATGGTAATTCCCAGAGCCAGGGAGGTGGGAAAAATGCATATATTGACTACAAGTTACAAACTTTCAGTTATAACATAAATAAATTCAGAAAATCTAATAAACAGCATGGTGAAGTAGTAAGTGGATTAATATAGTATATGAACTGTGAAGTATTATTAATTTATTTTTCTAAAAGCATTTGAAATTTACTCCCTATCATTTTTTGTGAAATAGCCTTTAACATTGTATCATTCTAGCAATAGAAAAAATAGACATAAAATAGAATATATTTAATGCTATAGCATACTCTTTGACTAATCATTTGTTTTATTCCATACAATGATACATAAAAATAAACTAAAATATAAAATAATTGTTAAACTTTAAAGTGTATAATATACCCTTTCTTAAATCAGTAAAATAGCATTCCAAAGTGGCAGAAACAGGCACTTTTCAAAGTCCTAAGTCAAATGAAACCAATAATAATTCTGTTAGATTGAATTGGGCGGCTGCAGGGGGAGGGAGCACAGTCACCTAGCAACACACTGTGCCAGAAGTGACCAGTGAAGCAAACCTGCTGTCCCTGATGTCCACCTTGGGTCCACCTTTTCCTGGGTAGGACCCCGACCCCTTCCCCTGTATAAAAACCCTGAGCAGCCAAAGCCCCTGTGATTTCTCCTGGCTCTCCCACCCCGACTTTCACCCCGGGGGGCTGGAGATTTCGCCGGGACACACATTCCAATAAAATCAAGCTACTACTTTTGTCTGACTCTGGTGAACCTGCCTGGCGAGCTTCTTTCGCCACCCTGCCGCCTTTGGGAGCTTTACACACCGCCCCTTTCGCAAGTTTTACAAATTCTATTTTAAAAGTTAATCATCTTATAAATAGCAAAGCATATGCTCTTAGATATATTTGTAAACTTGAATGAAATTCATTATACAAGTCTAATCAGTTATTTAAAAAATTTCAATATATAATACTCAATATATAAGACTTCTTCATAATGTATTTTGTATGTCATAACAGCTTAATAAAATCAGTATATTAAATTTCCTTTCAGGTTGGTTATGACTGTAAAATTGGTGTCCTCCACAAAATTCATGTCTTGAAATCCAATTGCCATGGCAGGGCTATGAGATGGGCCTTTAGAAGGTGATTAAGTCGTAAGGGCTGAGCCTTCATGAGTGACACTAGTGCTCACATATGACAGGCACCGAGAAGCCATCATTCTGCCAAGCTTAGGGAGCAGTCTCTCCTCTGTTGGCAGATGATCTTGGCCTTCCCAGTCTCCACAGTTACCAGAAACAAATTTCTATTGTTCATATTGAAGCCAGAATTGGACAGGCAGTTAGTGTAGAAATAAAGAAATCTGGTCAATCGAGAAAATGGAGAACATGAAAGTCATCTGCATCTGAAAGTTGGAGGCTGCCCCTGAGACTGGAATATCAAAGATCTCCGGAGGGAGTCCATTGATTACCAAATTTACCTGCCCTTATCAAGGACTATAGGCATAGAGTTGCTAATTAACACCCGCTGGGACATTACCTGTTATCACTTCAGCCCTCTCCCTGCCCATCTGCTTCTCAGCTTTTGCATCTCACCTGCAAAAATGGGCCTAGCCACGTGGACAGGGAGGGAAGACAAGAGGCGGGAGGGAACAGGAGAATAAAACTTATAAAAAGGACAGGATTTACTCATCACATGGATTCCACCTTTGGGTCCCCTTCTTCCACCCGGGAGAGGTCTGCTTTTACTTTTCTTCAATAAAGCTTCTTACTTTCTACTCTGCGCTTGCCTTCGCATGCTTCTCTGGCATTATACTTCAACTCCTGAGGAAGCAGGACTCGGCACCAGTAAATAGTGGTATCAATACCACACACAGTTTGGTATTTTATTTTGCACATACTGTTATTTAATTAGGGATGTACAAATTTAGGATTCCCGTTTAGTCCGATAAGGTTATAGTCTTTCCACTGTGCAGTAAATAATATGACCTTTATCATGTTCAAATAGCATGCAATCCATATTTTAATTTCCTCATCTTTCCTCCTTCTTTTTCTCAACCTTTGTGTATAATTTAGCTGTAACTGTGTCTCATGTAAACAATATAATGGATATTTTAATGAAGGATTGCTTAAAAAAATACTGAGCTGAAATCTCAATTCAGAATAACAGAAAATTGTAGAGGAGCTGGTGAGGTCAGAAAGAAAATGATATTAAAATGTTTAACCTGCTGAGGAGGATGACAGATACTAATTGAAAAGTTATGAATCTTGATAACCTAATTCTGAAGTAAAAATAAATGGAGGATGACTACATCAATAAAAATGAGGGGTAAAAATCCTAGGAGTATTCTTTATGATAGAAAATAAAACAGTTCAATCCTTGAGGGGGAAGCAAAGAAGGTTTAAAATGCAAATAAAAGGAATCGTAACAAAATTAACAAAATATTCATTATTTATACAGAATACATATTTAGATTTAATTGAAATTTTACTAATATCTTTAATCATCTTTTTCCCTCTAGTGTCTACATTTTTTCTGAAGTTCATCATTTTATGCTGGGTTCAGATTGAATTTTTACCATTCATATGTTTGAAGTATCTTTATTTCACCTTCAGTACTTAAATTGAGTTTATCTGGGTATTGAAGGTTGAAAGATTTATTCTATAATATTCCATGACTGATGGTAAACTTGCTGTGACTATGTCACATCTTTGTAACAATATGTATTTTTCCCCCAAAACTGCTTGCATTTTCTATGTGATTTTATACTATGCAGTTATACTACAATGTGAATAAGTATAAAACAATGTGTATCTATGCTGCTTTAGACCTTGTAAGTTGTTTCTCTCTAAAGAGTTATGTCCTCAATTATGGCATTGTTAAAACATTCCCTGAATATTGGGTTCCGAACTTTCTGCCTTCCCTAAATCTACTTTCTTATAACTTCTTTAAATAGGTCCTCTTGTTTGATCGTTCATGTTTTTAAAATCACATTTGCTTTCTTCCTTCATTTCTTTCTTTCCTTCCCCCTTTTCCTGCCTGCCAGCATGAATAACTTCTGCAAACAAACCTTAAATCCAGGACTCAGATGCTTACTTACATTTATATTCATATACAATTATAACTCTTTTGTAAGAACTCTTCAATCTTTAACTTTTATTCACTACTCTGAATTTTTGTCCTTTCCTTTTCTTTTCCACTAACAATAATGCTTTCCTGGCAATGCAGTTTGGTTAGTTTTTTGAGAATCTGGTAACTGCTTGGTCTGTGCTGTCATAACAAAGGTGGGGAAAGACAAGGTGAGTGCTCCACACATGGGGCAAGTTTGCCATATTAAGTCAGCAGTTTCCTTCATGCAGCACACTGTTTAGATTCATTCAGCAAATGTACATAAATTAATACTTTGTTCCAGATACTAAGTCCTGGAAATATAGCAGTGAATATAATAGCAACAAATCCCTGACCTCATACAGTTCACATTTAATCAGGGATCTGAAAATAAACAAACAATAAAACAAAAACAAGTAGGTGTGTGGAAGCAGGATCAGTTCCACATCAGTTAACATTTGCTTTGGATTTCCCTCAGTAAATCCCTGGCTTCAAGCATATGATTTCCAGTGTTTGGTACACCCAAAGTTTTATACTATGTAGCAAAGTCTGTTGTTAATGCAATTTCTTTATTTATTTACTTATTTATTTTGGTACTGGGGATTGAACTCAAGGGCATTCAAACACTGAGCTACGACCCCAGGCCTATTTTGTGTTTTATTTAAAGACAGGGTTCACTGAATTGCTTAGTGCCTTGCCATTGCTGAGGCTGACTTTGAACTCTTGATTCTCCTGTCTCATCCTCCCCAGCTGCTGGGATTACATGCTGGCACCATGGCGCCCACAATGTAATTTATCATACCTTTGGGTACCCTTTGATTTGGCAATCACAACCATAATATGTTTCAAATGGGAATATGGAGTTTGCTAATTATTAGCCATATAACTTTCATTTGAAAATTATTTTAAAATATAGAAAAACAGGGAACTAAACCAGTAAGAGAAAACTTGGTATAGAACCCACGGGAGATGTGACATCTAGTTTCAGAGACTCAACAAAACAGATTTTAGAGAAGAATTATGGACTGCAATCTTTAAGAAGTATGGAGAATTGTTAAAATAATTGAAATTATTTAGACCCCAAAAACTCTTTATAAAGAGTAACAGGAATTGATGTGCTCGGAAAAGAAAAATACTTTTAAATTTACTTAGAATCTCTTTTTTAAGAAGCATAGATACAGAAACACTGGATACATGTATAATTCAGTTCTACATTTAAAAACTTATTGTAAGAATTTATATTTGGTAAAAAACTACATAGACATTCGTTTTCAATGTTTATAGTCATTAAACAAATTACAGAATAGGAAATTATTATAAAATAAGGTTTGATACCATGAATACCTTATCCTATCTCATTTTAGTATAAGAAAAAAATATTGTGGCAATACCTTGACAAATTTAGGATGTGGCTACTGCTTACATTCTATATGTGCAATACACATCTGCTGAGGCATCCTTCACAACTCACATAATTATTCTTTTGCATATTCTGACATAAATTAAATGCTTCTGACACTTATAACCAAAGACCTTGTCTAAATATTCCCTTTGATAATAAACAAATAAACAACACCTACCTGACAAAGTATTACAGCAATCCTAGTTGAAGCTTAACTTGCTTATAAATCTTGTCAAATATTTTCACTTATTATTAAAACATTGATTTTCCATTTTAAAAAGCATGTATTTATATCCAAAATATAGTCTGGAATATTCATCAGTACGTTCATTTCATTAGTTCTCCAGCCTATATTTTGCTATCTATATAATGATAATTGACTTTCTCATAAACAGGAACATAATTGCAAAAGTGATTTTTCTTAGCATTTCTTTACCCAAGCACATCATGATCAGCATATATATGTTTGGGGTTTTTTGTTTGTTTGTTTTTCCATTAGTTCACCACACAAATGGTTGACAGCTTGGGAATATACACAATGCTTCTTGCTAAATTTCATTATTTGATCTGTCTTGACAGAGGAAAGGTTGTATGCTAGTGTGATGACAAACCGACAAACCCTGATTCTGCTCTTACAACTTTTTAATTAACATCATAGTTAATATTCATCGGGTGTTCCTTAGCTATGTTCCACAGGAGGGCTACCACTCATTACAGTTAATTGAGAAATCACCCTGATGATTCTGACATATATTAGAAGTGATGTGCTGATGGTAGGAATTTATGATTTGATCCGGATTAACAAGAATATGTCATTTTTCTTCTTATGAAGTATGTGTGAGTGGCAAAAATATTTAGTTATTTTTCATACTATTTCTCGTTGCCTACTACTTTTCTATTGTCTGTAATTTTATTCTCTTATTTTATCACTTTAAAAGTTCTATTTTTTTAATTTCAAACTGAAATATAAAAATGACGAAATTTATTAAGAAAATCCAGGCAAAACATTTTGGGAATGAAAATTGAATAATCTCATGGTATTTATTAAGGTCTATGAATTTTGTCAGTGCAAATAGATATAATGAGGTAGTGAAGGTTATTATATGTAGACTTCACCCAAGTTCTAAATTGTTAAGTAATAATTACACTACATTGTCAATTTTGCTAAAATTTGGCTGTGTTATTTTCATTGTGCTTTAGAGAAGAAATGTGTGAAAGTGAAACAATAATGAAAATAAAATTGCAGTCAGTAAGAGTTCAGGAGAAACATTTTACGCTGACATACTAATATTGATTTTGAATTTCACTTTAAGTTCATGTATCTTATTGTACCATCCTGTTTCATAAGAAATTGAAAATGACTGTGTAGAGCAACCCACAATTTCATCATTGGAAAAAATTTTTTAAGTAGGCTTGTTGTTTAGTTCCTCAGTACAATTCTTCAGTTTTTGAAATAATTAACTCTATTAAACATTTCCTGTTATATTCACTTTAGTTTATTGTCTTATATTCCCAACAACATTTTATTTGAACTACAATGCCATGGAGAAAATTTTAGTCTCCAAACACACATACACAAACATACACACACACACACTTTAGTCAGCATTATTCTCAATTTTGAGTTTTTCAACTTGAACAGAATCTTGAAAGGTTAAAAACTGATTGGTGACAGAAGAAAAAAAAAACTTTTCAATAAAAGGAACAGATGGCTATTAAGCAGATCGATATCAAAGATAAAAGTGAATGAAACACAAAGGTCCAGAACTCTTTAATCCATATGTTGTTATCAAACTTGACGACTTGTTTTCCATTTTCCTTTTTGCATAGTTATTTTTGTTATTTATATATTACATATCTCCATCTATACTAAGAATATTTTAGTACTGAATTATTAGAAAGGCACTTTCCTAGGCACTGGAAGGTAATACAAATGTAAATATAGAAACCTGAATTATGTTCATCTTGGTTTTGCTTAAAATCTAACCAGTGAGAAAATAGGCTATTTATTCTGAACTCCCTGATAGACTATTTACTCTCTTACTAATTCGTGGCACTTGCTAGGTTTTCCTAGTCCCTGTTGTTCTTCAAAGACAGTGAGATCTAGTTACAATATGATTCATGTATAGCTTTTGAAATAGGTCTTTAATAATGTAATGAATGCATGTCATGGTTATTTACAAGAGACATATCCTTTCTTCTCAGTCAAGTCATTCTGAGCAGCAGGTTTTGGACTGTTCACCAAAGGTAATATTCTGCTGTAAGTGCTAGAAATTCAATATAAAATTAACACTGAATGACTGAAGCAAATGTTTTTGCCTGGGTTAGGCTTATTTTAATATACAATCAACATATTTTATTATATATATAATTAGCCACACTCATCATTTTCATTTCAAGTCTAGGAGAAACAGATAACACTTTATCAAAGATCTGCTTTTACATATGTAATTATCCCACATATAACCCACTGGAGAGGTAAAATATTCTCAACAGTTCCAGAATACTCATACAAATTTTAAAGTATTTCATTACACCAAATTTGGAGAGAAGACAGACATCATTTTCAAGTTAGACTGAGTTTTTGTTTTTCATAGGGTTCTCTCACATCTCTGCATGCAGAATCTTTTGACCAAACATGTGGGAGTGAGTTGGGCCTACTCTACTCTGTTGTGCATATGCAGTTTCTGGTCAACACAGGATTTGAGAACGACTGACCTCACTCTTAGAACTCCCTCTTAAATTTCCAATTATTCCACAAGTTCAGTGTTTGAGCAAATACAACCAGGGCCTCAGGCTGGCAAAGACATTGGCCCTCCTGTTAGCTTGTTGCTTAGATCACCATTTTAACTGAAGATGCTCCAAATCAAGTGAGCATCCCCTGGTAGCAGCAGCAAAACCAGCCAACTGTCCTACCCTGCACAACTACCATGTTTCCAAAATCAAGCAAAATCACTATTCTTATGGAAATTTTGAAAGACAATTTAGATTTCACTAGAGACATGTTGGCCTGCTAAATAGTTCAGAAATCATGCAATATATAGCTTCCATTTGAAGTTAGGTGTAGACATGCATGAACATATTTCTATTACATTCGGAGACAAATGGAAATAAAAATTATATAAGAGTTAGTTTATCCTTCATAAAACTGACAGAAACTAATTGGATACTCAATTGCTTTATGACCTTAGTACAAGAGTCCTCCAAGCTTCAGTTTCTTTTTCTGCAAAATAGAATCAGTATGATCACATGGAAAAAATAGTGAGTAACTATAAATACTATGCAAGACAGTATTTAAAGCATCCCATCAAACTACAGCATCTCCTCATGTTGTACCCAAAGAAAATAAAATCATCCAAGCCGATCACGTAAAGCCAAAAGAAGTCTTTGTTTTAGCTGGCCAGAGACGACCTCCCTTACGCCTAAAAGCAGGGTACCGGGAAATAGCCCATTAATTCTGCTGTTGCCAACTTTTATAGGGCTTGGGAAGGGATTAGGGTTGGGCTATAGGGAGGGGAGACTAGGGTGGGGCTGACTCTCTCCTGATGGCACTGGAGAATCTTTTTGGGAAGTTATAACACTCAAAGAGGATATTTTCTTTATTTTAGTAAATTATTTTCATTCTTCTTTTAGGTTTCCAAGTTGTCCATCATCACAATTAAATTTCATTAAATGTCTAATCAATGGTAATTATAGCAGGAACATTACACTATAAATCCTATAAACTATAGGTTATCTTTCTACATAACCGTTTAAATAAACATAACTTTGAGGAAAATTATCTCAAAGATAAATATACCTTTCATGATGTCCTGAAGGCTATTTTCCACATATATTTCATTTGAAACAAAATCATCTGACTATGTAATGAATACATTCTCATGATGGAAGATTTAGAAAATTTGAAAGAGTAAAAAGTGAAAATAACCATCCAAAACCACACACCACCATTAGAAATTATTAACATGAAGTATTGTCATTTTAAAAGCAAACTTCTTAAAAGTGTTTAAAAAGTGTTTTAATTTATTTTGATACTTTTATCGTTAGGTAGTAATTAAACTATTTTTTCCATTTGCCTAAAATTCTTCTACTAGATGATTTTTAGGACTCTCAGTATGTTATTTGAAAAACATCATGTATTTCATTTGTTTAGAATAAACTTTGTCAAAACCTTAATTAACAATAAGAGAACCAGCAGGATGATAAAAGTGCTTTAAAGGGAATTAGAGGTGGAAGTATTTTATAGTGGTTGAGGGAATGAATATTCAAGTAAATTTCCTAATACATTGAAATTAAAACAACAGGTTTGAGGTTACAATTTTCTATGCTGAACAAAACTCAGAAACTATTAATATTTCAAAAAACTGAATCTGAGCTGGGGATGTAGGTCAGTGGTGGAGTACTATAAGGATTAATTTGAATTGTCAACTTGATTGCATTAAGAGATGCTGACAATTAAGAGGCCTCTGGGTGTGTCCATGATGGCGTGTCTAGGAATGCTTAGAATGTGGGATAGTGAACTGAAGTGGAGCCCCTCCCTAAGCATGGGCAGCACCACCCAATAGGATGAAATAAAAGTTGGAAAAATGAGGAAGCAGATGCAGATGCAAGTTCAGCTCTTGAATGGGTTCTTGACCACTGCTTGGATAGTCTGAAGATACTGGACTCTCACTTCTTCACTCTTGCAATGCGGACTCTGCAAGTGCTTCCCCAGGTAGTCTCCAGAAGTCCTGGTCTCAGACTAGGGTAGCACTGTTGATCTTTCTTGTTCTGGGGCTTTTGCATCTTGGAATGCGCAGCTGCTGTTTCTTCCATCTCTCCAGCTGCAGCCGGCAATATTGGACTGTCCAGCTTCTGGTTGTGTAAACCAGTCTAATAAATCCCCTTTTATAATCATACTTCCTATTGTTTGTGTTCCTCTAGAGAACGCTGACTAATACAAGTACTTCTGTCACATGCACAATGCCCTGGGTTCAAACCCCTTACTGAAAGAAAAAAATAGAAAAGTTTACTATTCTTTTATTTTACAAAAAATAATTTTATAAGCATCAGTTTTCTACAGGATAATATCAGCATTGCAAAATGTAGTAATTGATGAAAAGAGTAAATTCAAAATACCCACACCTGAAAAGACCTGGATAATCCTATCTGGGAAAACAAAGGACAACCAGTAGACTTGAAGGAGCATCCAGCAATTGTTTTTTTTTTTTTTTTTTTTAATTTACTTATTGATTCATTGAACACAAATGGAGTACAGCTATTGTTTAACTGGTTGTACACAAAGTAGAGTCACACCATCTGTGCGTTCATGCATGTACACAGGGCAATGGTATCTGTCACACATTCTGTTATTATTTTTTTACCCCCCACCCCGCCCCCTCCCCTCCCTTCCCTCTATGCTATCTATCCTTCCTCCATTCTTGCCACCCTTCCCCCCCCACATTATGCATCATCATTCATTTATCAGAAAGACCATTTGGCCTTGGGATTTTTGGGATTGGCTGATCTCACTTAGCATAACAGCCTCCAACATCATCCATTTACCTACAAATGCCATAATTTTATTCTTCTTTATGGCTAAGTAATATTCCATTGTGTATATATACCACAGTTTCTTTATCCATTCATCTACTGAAGGGCATCTAGGTTGATTCCATAATCTAGCTATTGTGAATTGAGCAGCTATGAACATTGATGTGGCTGCATCACTGAGGCAATCTGATTTTAAGTCCTTTGGGTATAAGCCAAGGAGTGGGATAGCAGGGTCAAATGGTGGATCCATTCCAAGTTTTCTAAGGAATCTCCACACTGCTTTCCAGAGTGGCTGCACCAACTTGCACTCCCACCAGCAATGTATGAGTGTACCCTTTTCCCCACATCCTCGCCAACACCTGTTGTTGCCTGTGTTCTTGATAAAAGACATTCTAATTGGGGTAAGATGAAATCTTAAGGTGGTTTTGATTTGCATTTCTCTTATAACGAGTGATGTTGAACATTTTTTCATAAATCTGTTGATTGCTTGTAGATCTTCCTCTGTAAAGTGTCTGTTCATTTCCTTGGCCCATTTATTGATTGGGTTATTGGTGTTCGTGGTGTAAAGATTTTTGAGTACTTGGTAGATTCTGGAGATTAGTGCTCTGTCCGAAGTGTGTGTGGCAAAGATTTTCTCCCACTCTGAAGGCTCTCTCTTCACATTGCTGATTGTTTCCTTTGCTGAGAAAAAGCTTTTTAGTTTGACTCTATCCCAACCATTGATTCGTGCTTTTATTTCTTGTGCTTTGGGAGTCATGTTCAGGAAATCTGATCCTAGGCCAACATGATGAAGATTTGGACCTATTTTCTCTTCTATTATGTGCAGAGTCTCTGGTCTGATTTCTAGGTCCTTGATCCACTTTGAGTTGAGTTTTGTACAGGGTGAGAGATATGGGTTTAGTTTCATTTTGCTGCATATGGATTTCCAGTTTTCCCAGCACCATTTGTTGAAGAGGCTGTCTTTTCTCCATTGCATGTTTTTGCCTCCTTTGTCAAGTATGAGATACCTGTACTTATTTGGGTTTGTCTCTGTGTCCTCTATTCTGTACCATTGATCTACCTGTCTATTTTGGTACCAATACCATGCTGCTTTTGTTACTATTGCTCTGTAGTACAGTTGAAGGTCTGGTATTGTGAAATCCCCTGCTTCCCTCTTCTTGCTAAGGATTGCTTTAGCAATTCTGGGTCTCTTATTCCTCCAAATGAATTTCACGATTTCTTGCTCTATTTCTATGAGGTCCGTCATTGGGATTTTAATTGGAATTGCATTGAATTTGTATAGCATTTTAGGAAGTATGGCCATTTTGACAATATTAATTCTGCCTATCCAAGAACAT
>JAJEJO010002056.1:86803-102203 GCA_020662805.1 Glaucomys volans
GAATAAAAATGCATTAGATTTATGAGCATTAATTTTATATCCTGCTACTTTACTGAATTCATTAATGAGTTCCAGAAGTTTTCTGGTGGAATGCTTAGGATCTTCTAAATAGAGAATCATGTCATCAGCAAATAGGGATAGTTTGATCTCTTCTTTTCCTATTCGTATTCCTCTAATTTCTTTGGTCTGTCTAATTGCTCTGGCTAGAGTTTCAAGAACAATGTTGAATAGTAGTGGCGAAAGAGGGCATCCCTGCCTTGTTCCAGTTCTCAGGGGGAATGCTTTCAATTTTTCTCCATTTAGAATGATGTTAGCTGTGGGCTTGGCATAAATGGCCTTTACAATGTTAAGGAATGTCCCCACTATCCCTATTTTTTCTAGTCTTTTGAGCATGAATGGGTGCTGTATTTTATCAAATGCTTTCTCTGCATCTATTGAAATAGTCATGTGGTTCGTGACTTTAAGTCTGTTGATGTGGTGAATTACGTTTATTGATTTCTGGATGTTGAACCAACCTTGCATCCCTGGGATGAAACCCACTTGATCATGGTGCACTATCTTTTTAATATGCTTTTTTATGCGGTTCGCTAAAATTTTGTTAAGAATTTTTGCATCTATGTTCATTAGAGATATGGGTCTGAAATTTTCTTTCCTTGATGTGTCCTTCTCTGGTTTTGGTATCAGGGTGATATTAGCTTCATAGAATGAGTTTGGAAGGGTTCCCTCCTCCTCTATTTCATGAAATATTTTGAGGAGTATTGGAATGAGCTCTTCTTTGAAGGTTTTGTAGAACTCGGCTGTGAATCCATCTGGTCCCGGACTTTTCTTTGTTGCTGGGCTTTTGATGACTTCCTCTATTTCATTGCTTGAAATTGACCTATTTAAGTTGTGTATGTGCTCCAGATTCAGTTTGGGTGGCTCGTATGCCTCTAGGAACCTGTTGATGTCTTCCAGGTTTTCTGTTTTGTTGGAGTATAAATTTTCAAAGTAGCTTCTTATTATGTTTTGTATTTCAATTGTGTCTGTTGTTATATTTCCATTCCTATCACAAATTTTAGTAATTTGGAGTTTTTCTCTCCTTCTTTTCATTAGCATGGCTAAGGGTTTATCAATTTTGTTTATTTTTTCAAAGAACGAACTTTTTGTTTCATCAATTTTTGAATTGTTTCTTTTGTTTCAATTTCGTTGATTTCAGCTCTGATTTTGATTATTTTCTGTCTTCTACTACTTTTGGTGATGATCTGTTCCTCTTTTTCTAGGGCTTTGAGCTGTAATGTGAGGTCATTGATTTGTTGACTTTTCATTCTTTTATTAAATGCACTCCATGCAATGAATTTTCCTCTTAGCACTGCTTTCATAGTATCCCAGAGATTTTGATATGTTGTATCTTTGTTCTCGTTGACCTCTAAGAATCTTTTAATTTCTCCCCTAATGTCTTCTGTTGTCCATGTATCATTCAATAGCATATTATTTAATCTCCAGGTCTTGGAGTAGTTTCTGTTTCTAACTTTATCATTGATATCTAATTTCATTCCATTATGATCTGATAGTATACAAGGTAGTATCTCTATGTTTTTGTATTTGCTAAGAGTAGTTTTGTGGCATAACATATGGTCTATTTTAGAGAAGGAACCATGAGCTGCTGAGAAGAAAGTGTATTTGCTTTTTGATGGATGGAATATTCTATATATGTCTGTTAAGTCCAAATTAGCGATTGTGTCATTGAGTCCTATGGTTTCTTTGTTCAATTTTTGATTGGAGGATCTGTCCAGCGGTGAGAGAGGAGTGTTAAAGTCTCTGAGTATTATTTTGTTTTGGTCTATTTGATTCCTGAATTTGAGAAAGATCTGATTGACATACATGGATGCACCATTGTTTGGTGCATAAATATTTATGATTGTTATGTCTTGCTGATTTATGCTTCCTTTAAGCAGTATGAAATGTCCTTCTTTATCCCTTCTGACTAACTTTGGCTTGAATTCTGCTTTTTCTGAAATGAGGATGGAAACTCCTGCTTTTTTACTCAGTCCATGTGCATGGTATGTATTTTCCCTACCTTTCACCTTTAGTGTGTGGGCATGTTTTTCTATGAGATGAGTCTCTTGAAGGCAGCATATTGTTGGGTCTTTCTTTTTAATCCAGTCTGCCAGTCTATGTCTTTTGATTGATGAGTTTAGGCCATTTACATTCAGGGTTATTATTGAGATATGACTTGTATTTCCTGTCATTTTAGCTTTTTTAGGGTTTTTAGCTTAACTTTGTTTCTCCTTTGATGGACTCTTTCTTTAGGGTAGTTCCTCCCCATGATGACCGAGATTGTTATTTTTCATTTCTTCCTCTTCGAATATTTTGTTGAGAATGTTCTGTAGGGCAGGCTTTCTCTTTGTGAATTCTTTAAGCTTTTGTTTATCATGGAAGGATTTTATTTCGTCATCAAATCTGAAGGTAAGTTTTGCTCGGTATAAGATTCTTGGCTGGCATCCATTTTCTTTCAGAGCTTGAAATATGTTGTTCCAGGCCCTTCTTGCTTTTAGGGTCTGGGCTGAGAAATCTGCTGATATCCGTATTGGTTTCCCCCTGTAGGTAATCTGCTGCTTTTCTCTGGCAGCCTTTAAAATTCTATCTTTGTTTTTTTATGTTAGGTATTTTCGTTATAATGTGCCTTGGTGTGGATCTGTTGAAATTCTGTGTGTTTGGTGTCCTGTAGGCCTCTTGTAATTGATTTTCCATCTCATTCATCATATTTGGGAAGTTTTCTGATATTATTTCATTGAACAGATTATTCATACCCTTGGTTTGTATCTCTGTGCCTTCCTCAATCCCAGTAACTCTTAAATTTGGTCTTTTCATGATGTCCCACATTTCTTGGAGGGTTCGTTCATGATTCCTAACCATCTTCTCTGTTTGTTTGACTTTGTTTTCAAGATTAAATATTTTGTCTTCATTGTCTGAGGTTCTGTCTTCCATGTGATCTATTCTGTTAATTATGCTTTCTATTGAGTTTTTAACTTGGTTTATTGTTTCCTTCATTTCCTTGTTTCCTTCATGGATTTCTGTTTGTTTTTTTCTCAGAACTTCTATCTCTTTATTGAAATAATTTTTTGCTTCCTGGAATTGCTCTATTAGCTGATTATTCATAGCCTGAATCTGCTCTCTCTTCACATCATTCTCTTCTCGGATCATTTTAATTATGAACATTCTGAACTCCATTTCTGTCATTCCTTCTACCATGCTGTCTTTGGGAATCTCTTGATGTATCATCTAGGTTTGTTTGGGACACTTTCTTCCCGTGTTTTCTCATGTTGCTCATGTATCTTCTCCTCTAGTATTGCAAATCAGAGGAATTGCAATTTCCCTGTAAAGACTTAGGGCATCCCTGCAGATTTCCATTAACTCATCAGATGTTTGAGAGGTGCTTGATCAAGTGGTGACCCAAGACAGCTGCTGTCTGAGAACCTCCAGGTTGGGAATGATCAATGCTTCTGGGCAGAGGCAACCAGGAGATGCAGCACCATGTCCCCGAGGGAAGGGCTGGGCTTAGGTCAGAGGGCTCAGACAGCTGAAGATGGCGTCTCTCCACCAGGGAAGCTGTAGAATGGTGCCGACGGGCCCAAATTTCCCGCTTGAGCCGGCCAGCAGCTCCGCTCCTGGCTAAATCTCACCTGGAGCCGCAGCACCGTGTCCCTGCGGGAAGGGGTGGGCTTAGCTCCGAGGGCTCAGGAGCTGGCTGGTGCTGGAGCCTGACCAGTGACTCTGAAGCCGCTTCCGGGGACCTGCACTCACTTGCTGGCTGGTGCAGGCCCAGGTTGGTGACGCCGAAGCAGCTGCGGGGTCCGGCACTCCCGGGTGGTAGCTGCCTGCGGCGCGGCTGAGTCCAGCCCAGCATAGTTGGTTCCAGAGCAGCTACTGGGGACCCCTTATATGTGATTTGAATATAAAATCTCATTGAGAGCCATATTCCTGCTGTTTGAATCCTGAGCAAGTAGGAATCCATGGAGCAAGTAGGAATGCAGCCTTCCTCTAGCCCGCCATCTTGAATCTCCCCTCCAGCAATTCTTTATTACCAATTTTTGGGTAATTCTTTCCTAACAATAATTCTTATGGTTATAAAAAAATCTCCAAAGATTATTCTTTGTCACAAAAAGACTTGTTCTTGTGCACTTTTGTTTTTAATTTTATTTTTAAAGAGATGAAACAAAATTTTAACACCCATACAACTTACTAGAGGAAATACTAAGTTTTAAATAATTAATTTTTTTGGAGCTTTTATAATAATGTTATACTTCCTAGAAAGATTCTCCAGTGCCATCCAGAGAGTCAGCCCCACCCTAATCCCCCCCCCATAGCCCAACCCTAAACCCTCCCGCGCCCTCTACCCTGCCCTAATCCCATCCCGAGCCCTATAAAAGTTGGCAATAACACAATTAACGTGCAATTTCCCGGCACCCCACTTTTAGGAGTAAGGGCAATTGTCACTGGCCAGCTAAAATAAAGACTTCTTTTGGCTTTACGTGATCGGCGTGGATGGTTTTATTTTCTTTGGGTACAACAATAATACAGGGGTGTATGTTGGGTAGCCTCAATCCAGGCATATTTTCTTTATTATTACTATCTTTAAAAAAGCATAATTGAGATTAAAAATTAAATGCAAGAAAATTATCTCTACCAGATCTCATTTGCATTATTTATAAAAAAAAAGCTGAATCCCTTTTTCTATAAGGTTCTACAATTCTGATATTATTCTTGGCCTGGTAGAAAATAACCTTTCCTAATACCTGAAAGACTAGGGCTTTGTAAACTAATGAACACAGCACAAATTTGCTGGTCAGGTTTGATGAAAGCTAGTTTCACATATGAAGCAAAACTGTATTCCTCAATGGTGGACTTGTCATGTGTATTGAATAATATTAATTATCAATTCCTTTATAAACAGACATAAAATGAAAAAATGACTTTAATAGATTGAAATATCACAAATATGCTTTCTTTTCAGAATGTAATTAGTTAGAAATGAATATTAATAAAACACTTCATAAGCAGGGCATATCCAGAAGTTAAACTACCAGAGGTTAAACTATCTAATTCTAAATAACCAATGTGTTGAAGAAATTACAAAGCATAACATAAATTCAATGATAATGAAAGCACAATTTATCAAATGTTTGAAACACATCTTAAACTGCACATAGAAGAAATCTATAGATTTACAGATTTAACATACAGAGTGCAGGCACTGGGGGGATAAAGTAAAATTTAACCAAATATGTTAAAAAAAATAGTAAAGGTCAAAGTAGTAATAATTTAAATAGAAGAGAAGAAAAGAATGGAGTAAAACAATGAAATAAAAATTGGGCACTTTAGAAACAACAGCAGAAGTAAAAATCTTTAGGAAGACTGGTGAAAGGAAGAGTAAGAGAGTGCAGATAACCCAAACAGAAGTGAAAAAGTGGTCATCACAATGTATTCTATAAATAAGAATCAGAAAAATATGCTTTATTCTTAAAGAGTCTGCAGATATTAAAAAAGAAAAATGTGTATTAGTAAATGTATAAATATATACATATATATAATGACTTTGTTTCTGTATATTTGACAAATTGTATATAATTGAATCCTCTAAAACTGTGAGCCCCAAAATAAACTTTTCCTCCTCTAAGTTGTTCTTTTTGGGTGTTCTGGTCATAGCATGAAAAAGCTAAGTAAAATATTGACTTCTTTTTCTTAGAGAGTGATCTTTGAGAACCCCTACCAAGACTGCCGCAACAAGGGGAAGACACAGAAAGCTTGAAGATATTTCTCCCCATACTACGTAGTAATTTTCTATTCGTTCTTCCCACCTGGAAGCCTTATGTTGGCAGCTTCCTCAACAGAGAGACAACTTCACATCTGTGTTGATCCTCCTGATCATGGAAGAGTTGGTTATTTTGCTTATTATGCTTTACATTTTCCTTATACTATCACAATGAATGATTAAAGACTTACCTCTTTCATGTTTGGATTCGTGCTATAACCAGCTATTCTGACATGTGGCAGCACCTCTCTCAAGCTTGAATGACCACTACCTAGTATTTATTCAAAGTAAATTGAACTATACCCAGTCTACCTAGAGGCTTATATACAAATGTTCATAGCTATGTTTTTATTTTACCATAGTCCAAACTACAAACTATTCAAATATACATCAATTGGTGAATGCATAAACAAATCGTGGTACATTGTTATATTGATATACTGTTCAACAATGGGAAAAAGCAAACTACTGAAATATAAAAATGCAAGGATGAGTTCCCAAAACATCATACCATATGAAAGAAACCAGATATAAAAGACTTACTACTACTTAGTTTTATTTTCAAAATCTAGAAAAGGCAAAGTAAAATAATAGTAGGAAACAAATTATTGGTTGCCTTGGAATCTGATATAAAGGAAGAGTTTAACTTCAAAGGAATATGAGAGTAATTTTGCATAGGATGTTAATTAACACTTGGTATCTTCAATGTCCTGCAAATTTTATACCGAGGCATGACAGTCAGAACTCATATAAATGATATTAAATAAATTCCATGCATTATAACTAAATTATACATAAATAAAGTTGGTTTGAAATAATATGTATTTTCCAGTCTCTCAATTTCAAAAAGTAATATGCTAAAAAGAATAGTAAAATTTTGGTTAATTATCTAATTAGAAATCTTATATTTTGGGTAATCCAATTGTTCTATTAGTGAATTGATATCTATAAAATGTTATTTTTGAGCCCTACAGCTGTTAATATTTCTACAATTATAAGCAAAGTTTATTAAGTAAAATTAAATATTTGAACTTCTATTTCATTTTCTAGAACTCTAGATCAATTTGGAAACATGGGATTTTGTATATAAAATATTAAGTCTGAAATTCTTCAAAATGCAAACCATTTCAGCCTCAGTATTATTGATTTTGATGTTCCCTCTGCTGAGAATTCTCTTTAATATATAATTTGTTTTGGTATCAACTTATCTTGATATTCATGTTTCTACTCTTAACTTTTGAATCCTTTCCTTGAGGACTTCTCTCAACCTGAACTAAAAGTGTATTATATTTCCTTGTTTGATTTTACTGCTTGGTGTTTAGTCATATTTTAAATATATGACTATAGTTGATTTTCAAAATTTGCTTCTTTATTTAATGTCTATATTCTACATTAAAATTTGTTCTTCATGATGGTAGGAAACAGGTCTATTTACATATAGGCATAGACTGAAGTGTTCATTATTAACATAACTTGGCACATAATTTTCTTCAACGAACATTTTTTACAAGCATGAAAGGGATATTTACAATTGCTATAAAACATCATTTCCCCCTAAATTGTTTCACATTATGCATAAAATATAAAATCTTTATATAAAATGCCTGTTTTTTCTCCTCTTTCCATATCTTTCCATCATGAAGTTCTATTGATTTGTCAGAACCAATTCACTCTTCATCTTTGAATCTCTGCTAAAGCAATATAAAAAATTAATTTTATCTGGGATAGAGCTGTTATACTAGTCTCTTATGTAATTTTTAATTGATGAATATGATAGAGTCCAGGATTCTATTTCCCCTTGTGTTTGGGGGAATAAAAGGTTATTTGTTCAATTTTTAATCTACAATTGCATGTACAGATTTAGTATAACAACATATTATAACAATGTTTCAAGAATTTTGAGTTGAAATATTCTTGAAAAATATTTCGATTATGGAAACTTCTTGGTAAGCATGCACTCTACTGCTGAGCCACATACCCAATCTTTCTTTCTTTAACTATTTAAAAGAAACTATAGTAAAGTATAATTTCAAGCTCTTTACATTAATGAATCCTGAATATTATACTCACCAAAATTATATTTGTGTGTATGTGTGTATGTGCATATGTGTGTATATATACATATATATATATATGCCTATTGTGATAACATCATTTAACCTGCTAATTCATATAAGCATTATGAAAAATAGAAAAGATAAACATAAAAGTATGTACTTCTTTTTTTTATTACTTAGTTTAAGGTATAGAATCCTAAAACTGTACCTTTTAGATTCATGTCTATAAACCATTATGTAAATACTTGTGGTTTAAAATTTTTTTCACACAAAATTTTGACTTTTAATTTTTCTCAGGTTAGATAAATCAGTCCAAGTTACTCAAAACTATTTTTGAATATTACTTTTCTTCTTTAAAATCTATTAAAGTCTTAAGATCTAGCTCTTCCTAATTTGTGTAGGTTTTTCCTCCTAGGTATTCAATAATATTTTCCTTTGTTATAGCCTACTGATGATCATCAAATATTTTAGTAACAAATACCATATTTTACTTTAATATTAAATTCATTTCAAAATGCACATGTGTTACCATTCTATATGCAAAGCTTTTTTTCTCTGTATTTGCTTTATTGCCTAGGCCTGGCATACAAGCAGCAGGTATTTATAATTTAATAAAAAATTGACTTATTGGGTTGACTCAACTGAAAAGAAATGGTCACTATAATCCATAAAAAGACTGGAGCTTTTCCTCCCATCATTTTTGTCTTATGGTAGCTTTATATGAAACATAGGCAAATAAGATTTCTTATTTTAGGAATATGATCTAAGTCTATATGCAATATGGTTTTCAAAGTATTTGTGCTGCTTCATAAATATTGGTAGGAAAAGTGTGGTTTCTCACATACATGATTTTGGTATAGTCCTAAGATTTTGTGAAAATATGGGTATTCATAGAAACTGGACTCCCCATCTCTGAATCCCCTTTAGGCTAGAAAACAAATGAAACAGTACATTGGCATACTTGGGCCCTGGTTTCTGTCACTCGTTTCCTTTTTTGCTCTCTGTATTATCTCAATTCTGAATACAATGAGCTCACTTCCATATCTCAAAAAAAAAAAAAAAAGTGTAGCAGTTGTTTATGGTTGTATCAGACCAATGTGTTGAATGAAAATTCTTATTCATTTGTATTTTGAATGAAAAGTAGTAATTAGGAAGTTCAAGTTTTATTTTAAGGGGCAGGAGAATATGTATAACAATTGCAAGGATGTTCTGAGATGAAGTGGAACAAACTTCCATCCTTTGTCCCTAAGAAAATTTAGGAAAACTTCTGAGATCCTATACCATCAGAGTTTCAGTGAAAACTAATTAGTCCTTTATTTGAAATCACCAAGTTTATAGACTTATGTTAAGCTAGCTCTGATTACTACACAATGTGAGATCGTTGAGAAGAAGTGTTGGTTTGAGGTTTGTTATGTGGTTAATTATGTTCTTACAATAGTATTTTGTACTGAGTAAGTGTCAGTGTGAGTCAATGTAACAAACTGAAATATTATCAAAGAAAAATGAAAGGTACTAATGGTATGCCATATTCAAAGCATAGCATTAAGGGGGTTAAAGAGAATACACGTTGTGCATTTAGGAATATCCACAGCTAAGACTATAAGAATATCAGTCATTGCAGCAGTAGTTCAGTCTCAAGTGTGTAACTTTGGATTTTCTAATTATAATGAAACTATAATTTATGAAACAATATTTTCAAGTGGGGTGGTTATTTTATCTATCTGTTTTCAGGTTTTGGAGGTTGTATCTTCAGGGTATAGGAAAGCAGTTATTATAATGATGTGAAAATCATCTTGATGTATCAAATCCCAGAGACCATTGAGATATTAGAAAATCATGAGGAAGCTGCATTGGTTAGTCCCCACCAAAATTCTTGTTGAAATTTGATACCCAGTATATGTTCAGAGTTAATTGGAAGTTTTCAGAAATAATTTGGTCATGAGTGCCCCACCCTCAAGAATGGATCAGTGTCTTTCTCAAGAAACTGGATTATGTCTCATGGGAGTGAAATGAGTCTCATGGAACTGGATTAGCTATCATGAGAACAGGTTCCTAAAAAGCAAGGTTACTTCTGGTGTTTTGCCTCTTCTGCTTACCATGCTCATAAATATTCTTACCATGTCATGCCATATGACATGAGGCTGAAACCAGAAGCTAAACAGATGCTGGTACCAAGTTCTTAAAAAACTATGAGTTAAATAAATCATTTTTGTTCATAAGTCAACCAAACTTAAGTATTTTATTATAACAACACTAAACAGTATAAGGGAGACACTGCTAATATTGTCCGACCTTTGTTCTTTGACAGTTTCCAGATAGTAGAGCCAGAAAGAGAAATCAGTGATGTAAATGTTTGTTCTAATTACAAAGGTATAAATAAATAAAATTACATGGAGTTTTTTTAGATTTTGTACTTTTGTTTCCTCCAAAAGTTTCCTTATTAGATAATGGGGCTTCAAATTGCAGTCACTTTAGACATCCAAGCATTTCTGCTATCATAAAATCTTGCATCCAGAAATCTTTTGAAAAATAACTCATAGTGAAGGTACACAAACGATTATTTGATTTAAAAATTGAAAGAACATGTATTAAACTTGCATTATGCTGGATTTTATAAGATTGATGATGCACATATATTCCCCTGTTTTTGAGGATATAACAAGTTAAAGGGAGAAAAAATAAATATTGTAGTAGATGTTAAAAGTTTGATGTTATAAGAATAAGGAAAACAGTTTCAGACACTTGCACAGAATAATTCTGCATAATATTTTACAGATAAATTTATATTTTTACTGAACCCATTTGTTTTGATAATACACAAGAAAATTTCAGCAAGCAGTGGACAAGAGAGGAATTCAGGCAGGCAATTAAATGAAATTTGGGAAAATGAAATTTTCTGGGAAAATGAAATTTCTCTGAAAAATCTAAGTCTTTGTTTGGATTAGTCCATGGAGATTGTTAGCAAATGAACATCAAGGAGATCTTTATGCTACATTTTTCTGGGTTATATAAATTATCTAACCAGAGAGAAATCACTAAGGTTTTAAATGGAAAATGTGAAATGATCTTGTTAAAAAGTTAGTCAGATATTTTAGGGCATTTTGTAAAAATTATTTCTTGTTACTATGTGTTGAGAAGCTAAAAAGGAGTGAATTGAGATGATTTGCTATAGTTTGGATCTGAGTTGTACCCTTGGGCACATACACTAAAGCTGGTTCACCAGCTGGGCACTATCTGGAAGTGATGGAACCTCTAAAATGCATGGCCTAGTTTGAGTTCCTCAAATCATTGGAAGCTTATTTGTGAAGGGAAATGTGGGTCCTAGCTTCTTCCTTTTCCTCCTTTTCACTTTCTGGCTGCTGTGAACACGAGTGGTTTTGTTCCAACGTACACTCCTACCAAGATGCCCTATCTTGCCACAGGCCCAAAAAACAAGAGGGCTAGTGGATCATGAACTGAAACTCCCTAAAACTTTGATCAAAAACAAACATTTACTCTTTTTAATTGATTTAATTGATTTTCTCAGAGTGCTGAATCACATACATTGTAATTCACATGACAGATGGCAAGTTTTTGAACTAATATAATTTCCTTAAAGATGTAGAAAGTATGCAACAGAAATCTATTTTGGAGAATTAGCAGTCTCTGTTATTTATAAAACAATGATATTCACAAAAATTATTTAATGACATTGTTAAGAGATAGCAAGATGTTAGAGCTGTACAAAATGAAAGAGAGAACAAAGGAGTAGAAATTAGAGTAAATGAGAATAGATATGGCCCTCCTTGATTAATGGATTCAAACATACATGGATCGAAAATATTTTTAAAATGTTTGTCTTTCCTATCCCCATTGAACAGCTAATGATTTTTTATGCTTGTCATTATCTCCTAAATAATATAACTACCTCTGTAGCATATATTTTGTATTAGTTAGTATAAATAATCTAGAAATGCTTTAAAGCACATAGGAGGAATGTGTAGATTACATGCAGGTACAACACTATTTTATATAAGAAACTTAAGCATCTAAGAGTTTTGGTATTTCCAAGAGTCTTGGGAAAAAATTCATACAAATATCAAGGAATCAGTGACAAACAAACAAGGAAGGGATTTTTTATCAGTATATTTCTGTGAACTGAGAACTATGGTTAATTCAATCCTTAGTATCTGAGTGAAAAAATAATATTCTAGATTTGGACAAAGGCCTGGAAAACTGAGAAAGGCTGAATAGAAAACCAGTGAATCAAAGCTAAAGTAAGAGAATTTGATCAGAATCAAAGTTCAAATTGGTTATACAAACAAAAGGAAGAAGCATGAAGTTTGGAATTTACCAGGAGCCTTTTATGAATACATTTTTTATAGTTTTTAAAGTAATAATGTAGCCTCTCTACTTGATCCTTTGCGCAGAGAGACAGGTAGGTAGGTAGGTAGATCAATTCTAAGAGCATTGGGTAAATTGCTGGGTTTGTCAAATTTTAAGCTATTTAAATAAGAATTTTATTTTGTGTATAATTAGATATCTCCTTGGTCAGCAGTAATATTTTGTATGGAGTTGTCCTTTAACAATTCTGTGTAAGAATCACTGAATAAATTTTTCTAAAACTTTTTATACAATCACTAATAAAGGGTTGGAGATATAGCTCAGTTGGTAGAGTGCTTGCCTCACATGCACAATCTCTGGGTTCAATCCCTAGTACCACAAATACTACTACTTCTACTACTACTAATAATGATCACTAATGTATAAAAAAGGTATGTATATAACATTAAAAGTAATATGTACTTGCACATCCTGGCAAATTGGAATAAAAGTGGCAGAATTTAACTTCAACAGACACAACATAAAATAAGTGTTTTGAAGACACTGGGAATCTGACAACAAAATATTTTTAAAATAAAGTTAACTGTATTAGTACTCCAGCTTGTGCCTTGAGAATGGTCTAACAGCAAAGCAAATGAGTGGAAACTAGGGAGACGCCAAGTAGACTTTCTAAGTGAAGGATACAGAGATGAGGGACCAAGGAAGCAAAAATCCATAGAACATTGTACTGAAAAGATAGAGCTACACAGAAAAAAAGCTCTGGAGATCTGAAAGGGATCCCCTTGGATATTTAGCTAAATTATAATTAATGCATGGATATTAGGAAACTAATAGAGGCTGGGAAAAGAGCTACCTGAAAGAATTAGGCAAAGATGGCCATCACTACTACAAAGCTGGGAATAATTTCCTCCACCATCAGGCCAACTAAATAAATAATTTTCAGAGAATTTGATCAAGTACAAGAAATGGTACTGTCTACTGTTCCTGTCCCTCCTAACAATACCAAATCCTTTTCAACCAATGCCATCCAAGAAGAAAGCTCAACAATATTTAGAGGAATAGAAAATAGCCTGTTCCCATCCTGATAAAATCCAATTTCTGGCATCCAATTAAAATTAACAAGAATGAAGAAAAGCAGAACATTCAACCCATGGTCAAAGAAAATTCACTCAATTAAAACCAGTCCAGAATGAGAGAGTTGTTAAAATTAGTAGACATGTCCATTTAGAAAGTAATTATAACTGAACCCCATGTATTTAAAAAATGCAATGTAGATGTAGGATATATTAAAAGAAATAAAATTTCTAGAGATGAAAATTATAATTATGTTTAAAATTAAAAAAAATTTGCTATCTAGAATATATGGCACATTTAATATTTCGAAAGAAGAAAATAGTGAACATGAAGGTATAGTAAAAAAAACTATTCAAATGAAGCAGGGAGAAAAGAGGAAAAAAGAAAAGAGTCCATGAGACAAGCTAAGCATTCCACAACATGTATAAATTGATGCCCCTTAGAAGAGAACAGAAAGAGATGGGAACAGACAACTTAAATGGAAAAAAATACTTTCATTTTTTTTTCAAGAGTTATGAAACCAATAAACACAAGATCCAAGGGCCTAAAAGAGTCATTTATATATATAATGACACAAAAAAGTTTTAAAAAGTGAAAAGTATTACCATACTAATTCTAATCAAAAAAGATGAAAAGACAATATCAATATTAGAGTAAAACATTTTAGATCAAATAATATTTTCAAAGAGTTAAAAAAAAAAAAACCATTACAATGGTAAGAGTTCAGGAATAAAGATAATAAAGCAGGCTTTGGAGTCACTGACCGGGCTCGGACTCGGGCCTGGGATCTGGCCCCAGCCAGTCACTGAGTGCAGGACAACAGCAGCCATTCCAAAATCACCATCACCAGTCTGGCTCAGGCCTGGACTAGGGCACCAACCAGTCAGTGAGTGCGGGTCCCCAACAGCCGCTTCGGAGTCACCAACTGGGCTCGGGCTCGGACCTGGGCTTGGGCACCAGTCAGCCAGTGAGCACGGGACCCCAGCAGCAGTACCGGAACCAACACCGCCTGGCTGGGCTCGGGCCTGGGCTCGGGCCTGACACCAGGCAGCAGCTAGCTGGGAGCAAGGGACCCCATTTGCCGCTCCGAAACCACCATCGCTGGGCAGCCCCAGCTGTGAACACATGCCCACCAAGCCATCAGGCCGCTATATCCAGCTCCAAGTTCAGGCTTGCACCCTGTACCTGGTCTAGTCTCAGGCTGGCACCCATGCTGTTGCTGACCATTTAACAACAATAGGTTACTTTTGCCCACAAACATTGATTATCCCTGACTTGGAGGCAGTGGGACAGCATTCTTCTTGGGATACAGCATTACCAAGTGCCTGACAGACAGCAGACTACTGAACAACAGGAGGTTTGAATCCTACAATATAATTATACTGCAGAACTTTCTTTCTCTTTTTCTTTTGTCTAAGTAATAATATTATGATTATTCCCAATATACTTACTACATTACCACTTCTTTCCTATTAATATCCTTATCATTCTGTCACCCTCTAATATAGCAGTGTCCTTGGAGACTCATTCTCTTTTCTCATGCTAAAAACTTATTTCCTTTAATTCCACTCTCACTGTTCCTATGACATAGTAACTCTATAGACTCACTTCCTATCTCATTAACATTATATTCTAAACCCCTCAGCATTTTCTTTTTCCACTATTTGAAATTGTGGTCCTTAATGGAAAACTCTCGATTATGCAATAGACAATTTGCACTCATTTCTGCAAATTATAATGCAGTTTATATCTAAATAGGTTCTATATGGTTTAAGGACACATACTGTTTATATGGGGTACTGCTAATAATAATCTCTTCAAAGTGAGTTACTGGAAATCTGCAGGGTCACTTTAAGTCTTTACAGGGAAATTACAATCCCTCTGATTCGGACTACTAGGGGGGAAGATACACGAGCAACATGAGAAAACATGGGAAGAAAGGGTCCCAAACAAACCTAGATGACATATCAAGAGAACCCAAAGACAGCATGGTAGAAGGAATGTCAGAAAGGAGGTTCAGAATGTTTATAATTAAAATGATCCAAGAAGAGAATGATGTGACGAGAGAGCAAATTCAGGCTATGAATAATCAGCTAACAGAGCAATTGCAGGAAGCAAAAAATCATTTCAATAAAGAGATAGAAGTACTGAAAAA
>JAJEJO010002057.1:0-16080 GCA_020662805.1 Glaucomys volans
CAGAGCCAGCTCTGCTGGATCTCCTGGCCAGGCTTGCCTGAGTTAGCTCGCCTCACTTAGTAGGACCCAACTATCCCCAACCCCTTCCCTGAATTCTTTTGTCCCTGCTTTGGGTTCCACTTTCCTACTTCTATTCATATATTTTTAAACCGGTAATTCTTTACATTTATGTATCCTCTAACAAGTCTGTGATTGCTTTGGGGAATGTCTGTATCTTAATTATTGTTTCTTTCCTGTGCTTAATACAGTATATACAACACATAGCAAAAATGCAATAAATATAAAATGAATGAACAGACAACTCTTGTGGGTCATTCAATGGTTATAGGGAGCAGACTATGAACAATGAATCTTTTAAATTGTCCTCAAATTTCAGATTCATATAATATAATCTCTTTTTCTTAAAGCTAGTGTATACCAAAGGGATCAGTGTTCATGGTCAAATTCTCTTTTAAAATTTTTTACCAAGCGCTAACCATGTATTCATTGGTATGATAAAAATATACCTTAAGGTTAACCATGCTCTTAAATAGCATGAGTCATTTAATCCTGGGCTCACATGAAGCATATAGCTGTAGTATATAAACAGATAAGTGGCAGCAAAACAAATCCAAAGATAGATCCATATATATTGGGAATGTAGTATTTAAGAGCTATTATTACAGCCAGCGTGGTGGTGCACACCTGTAGTCGCAGAGACTCAGGAAGCTAAGATAGGAGAATTGCATGTTCAAAACCAACCTCAACAACTTAGCAAGACCCCGTCTCAAAATAAAAAGGGCTGGGATGTAGTTCAGTGGTAAAGCACCCCTGTGTCTAAACCCAGTACTGAAAAGAACAAAGAGGAGGCAGAGGAAGAAGGAGAGGAGGAGGAGAGAGAAGAGGAGAAGGGGTGGAGGAAAGAGGAGGAGGAGGAGAAAGAGAAAGAGGGAGAGGAGAAGAAGGGAAGAGAGAAGGGGGTAAAGGAGGAAGAGGAGGGGGAGGGGAAGAAGGGGAAAATTGTTATGAAAAATCAGGAAAGAGTAAAGGGTAGTTTAATAAACTATGCTTGGATAACTGTCTCCTCATTTTGGAGAAAGTGAAGTAAGATCCTTTACTGACACCATACATAAAAACGAATTTTAGAACTAAACTTAAAATGAAACAGTGAGAGTACTAAATGGAAATACCAAGTATTTCTACAATCTTAAGGTGGAAAATATCTGAGTGAGGACACCTGAAATCCAGAGACCTTAAGAAGATGTGACAGATCCTACCATGTGAAAATTTAATGCCATTACTTGGCAAACTATATAGTGAATAAAGTTTTTTTTTTCCTTTAGACTATGCAGGGCATGGTGGCACATGACTGTAATCCCAGTGACTCAGGAGCCTGAGGCAGGAGGATCGCAAGTTCAAGACCAGCCCCAGCAACTTAGCAAGGCCCTAAGCAATTTAGTGAGACCCTGTCTCAAAATTTTAAAAAAAAATATTAAAAGGGCTGGGGATGTGGGTCAGTGGTTAAGTACCTCTAGGTTCAATCCCTGGTACCAATAAATAAATAAAATAAATAAAAATAAAATAAAAAGACTATGAGAAAATATATGTAACACATGTAACAAAAAATTTATATCTAAATAACGGTTTATGAAGTTTTTACAACATAAAAATGCTCCTAGAAACTCCAATAGACAATACACAGAAAAAGTAAAAGAAATTATTATGTACTGAAAAGCTACTCAACCAAAAATCAAACAAATGCCATTTAATGGGATATTTTTTCATTCACCAGATTTACTAACATAAAAGATTAAAGATTCTCAATGTTGTCAAGGATATGAGGATTGTCAATATTGTAGACTGATTTTCAAAAAAGTTAATGTACATATCTAACTTGTGGAAATATTTGTGCCATATATGTATGTCTAATCTCTGGTTACTTGTAGTGCTAAAAAATTGTGTGTGTGTGTGTGTGTATCAACCAAATCATGGTTAAATTAAAACAATGCATAAGAACCATGAAATACTACACTGGTCTTTAAAAGCATGATGTAAGTTTAGATGTTAACATGGAACTGTGGCAATTAAACAGGGTTAAATGAAAACAAAAAAAAATTGTAAAAGCTCACGTATAGGATAACAACATTTTTTTTTCTCTAAAAATCAGATCTTTCCCATGTATAATTTATTTATTTGCAATCTCTATATACTGAATGAAAAGTCTGGAGGTACATTACCAAATTTTTACATTTGGGGAAAGATATGGACTGTAGTTGTAGGAGATACAACTTTTACTTTATGTACTTTTATACATGATGTAGAAGTTTTTTACATTACTTTTACTTTATGTACTTTTTTTAACCCTTGAGCTTATCTCATATTTATAAATAACAAGGACAAAAATGTTTAAAAGTATAACACATGACTAGGACTTTACCTATCCTGTTGTCACTGAACATGAATGACTCAACCACAGCCAAAGGGTTGGGAAGGGTCTGGATGAACCCTCTGTGTCATTCTGGCCTATAGGCAGGCAGAACTCTTGCACTAATGAGACCAACAAGAGGGCCCTGGAGGTCAGTATTCAGGGACAGTGGGAAGGAGTGACAGGTTAAGGCAAGTATCCATGGTCACAGAGGTGTAAAGGACATCCTTACCCCTGGGTGGCTGACAAGAAAATTGGGGTGGAATGTGGTTGTAGCGGGAATCAGAAACCCAGTCAAAAGCCTCAATTGTAGGGAATGGCCCTCACTCTGGAGGTGGAGCAGAGATAACAAGAGAGAAGGACAATCTCCTGCAGACACACGCCCTTCAGTCAGGCAGAATGGCAGGACCACAGTTATGGACCCATTTTAAAAAAGGCAAACTTCAGTTTCAGAACAGCAGAAAGATATCCATTCACACATAACAGGACTACTGACCACAGTGTGGAGCAGGAAAGTCTACACTTGAGGACAATATTCTCAGCTTTGGGTAAGATGGCTGCTGGGAGGGAAAATGGGCAGGCATTGATGCCCTTCCAGATAACGAGAAAGTGCTACAGACTCGGGTCACTTGGTTGGCTCTCCAAAGCTATACAGCTCAGAATAAGTTTCATCTAGCTCATGAATCAAAAAAAGAAAAAAGAAAAAGAAAGAAAGAAATATAAGAAATCCACAACACACTCTGAAAAAATATAAGAAACAGCATTAAGTCAAAGTGAAGGATTCTAGAATTTCTGATATATGTTCCTTGGGATAGACTTCTTATTTTGAGGGTCATTAAGAACTGAGAGACTAGTCATGGTAATACACACCTCCACATCAGGTCTGACTTCATCAATCTTGATAGTTCTTTCTCCTGAATTCTCCCAAAGCCACTATCTACTTGTAGTTGATGGAGTATCAGGCAAAATGAAGAGACACAGTGCTATCTTAGATTTATGACCTCCTTTATCACTCAAGGTAAGGGCTCCAAAATTCAGAATCCTACATTTTTATCTGATGCATGTAACTAGATTAAATGTTACACTACATGATGGATGAAGCTGGAATTAATTAGTGTCAGCACTCATATAAATTGCTTATGATAAGGAACAATGAAATCAAGGTAAGTAGATATGATACATCATCATTCCTCTTCATTTAATCCATCTGAGAGGTGGGCCAAGAAGAAGACATATTGCATATTGTGAGAAAAATGGGCAGAGTTGCCGATAAATTTACATTCATTTCCTTTTCAGAGTAGTGAAGAGATATTCTCAGGAGCCTAAAATTTATATTCATTATCCAAACTACCCCCACGTTTTCATTTTAAAATCAATATTTGGTTTGTTCTGTTTGGCAGTAATATTTCATTTCAGCAATATGAATTTTCAAGGGAAATTTCCAAATACAGAAATATTTCTAGGTGTCTTGAATGGGATGCGCTTCCTTGGTGGTATAGATGAGAGCAGAGAAGACTCAGTAATATTTAGACAGTGCTTATGTGCATTCAGAAGTCAAAGCCAGACCACTCCCAGGAAGTAGTCAGAGCTGATGATCAATTTCATAATCCTTTCCAAGTCACCATGTCCCTGTTCTCTGCAAAGAATGGAGACTCAACTGCAAAACACAGAATTGGTCCTGACCTGTGGAGTTCAATTTGACACTACCCCAGAATATCAGAAAAGAATGAGATTCTGAGGAATGATTAGGAAGGGAGAAATTGCTTCAAACTGCAAAAGTGTAGTTTTCTTTTTGTCACCAACCTCAATACAACCAAACTGTTTCTTGTTTTGTTTTTTTTTTCTGTTTAAATTCATTAAATGAGCATATGTCTGCTAGGCCTAGTGTTAAGTGCTGAGGACACCAAATGGATAAGTAAGATAACTTTGCCTTGGAGAATTTAATAGGGAGATATGCACCTGAACACATAATGTAGAAAGCATAAAGACAAAGAAAGGACAATTCTGATTCAGATCTAAAAATGTCCCACAAAGAGCTCATATATTAGGAAAGAGAGCAATGCTTACAGGTGAAAAGATTGGATTATGAGAGTTATAACCTCATCAGTGGATTAATCTATTTGCTGGATTAATAATTTGAATCAAATACTAGGTGGGTAGCTGTAGGTAGATGGGGCATAGCTGAAGAAAGTAGATAATTGAAAGCATGGTTTTGGACAATATCTGAACCTAGCTGCTGCTGCTGCTGCTGCTGCTGCTGCTTCTGCTGCTGCTGCTGCTCTTCCTCCTCCTCCTTCTGCTCCTCCTCCTCCTCCTTCTTCCCTGCTCCCCCACCCTCTCTTCCACTTCCTATCCACCATGAGCTGAGCAGCCTTCCCCTCACCATACCCTTCTGCCATGACCTTCTGCCTCACCTCAGTCCCAGTGCAATGAAGTCAATTGGCCATGAACTGAACCTCTGTAACTGTGAACCCCCCAAATAAGCTTTTCCTCCTCTAAGTTGTTCTTGTCAGTTATTTTAGTCACAGTGATGAAAAGCTGACTAACACAGACACAATGCTGTGGGAGTATCTTATGTGCTCATGGTGATTCTGGCTGCACAAAGACATAGTCTTAGAGTAGAGTCTCGGAGTAAATAACAGGTAACCAGAGAGAGAGAAGAATGCTTGAGGCAGAGGGAACAAAAGAGGCAAAGGCATGGAGGCTGAAATGTATAGTCTGACTTTTTTTAACTATCAGACTGTTGACAATTCAAAAATGCATGTGCTATTATGTGGGCATGAGTGTCAAAAGCAAGCCCTCTCATGTATTTCTGGTTGTCATATAAACTGGTATGAGCCCTTATTGAGGAAAATTTCTCCTGATGAGAAATTCACCTATATTTAATATGGTAATTCCTTTTAGGAAATTGTCTTAGAGATAAACTCACCATTGCACAAATTGTACTAGATTAATCATGACAACATTGTTTTTGATAGAAAGATATTGGAAATTAGTGTATGTCAAAGGGAACAGGGGAGAAAACTTCAATGCAGCATGATACCGTAGAAGAATGAGAAGGTTCTTCATGTTCAGATGTGAAATGATCTCTGAGATACAAGGTATAAAACAGCAGGTATGAAAGACTGCTATTTGTGTAAATAAAGTGAACAAAATAGAATAAGTAGAAATATTTGGTAATTATGATGTCAATTTGACTGGGTTAAAAGATACCCAGATAGCTGAAATTTCGGGGATGTCTGTGAAGATACAGCATGTGAATCAGGACTGGAGAGGAAGATCCACCTTCACCAGCGTAGGTGTATATTGTCCAATCCGCAGAGGGCCTGAATAAAACAGAAAGGCAGAGGTAGGATGAATTCACTCTCTTCTAGGATTAGGACATTCATCTTTCCCTGTCCTTGGACATCAAAACACCAGGTTCTCATGACAGTGGCCCCGATTTCTCAGTCCTCCAATCTCAGATTGAGAGTTACACAGTTGTTTTCCCTGGTTTTTAGGCCTTCCGACTCAGCCTGAATCATACCACCAACTTTTTTGGTTCTTCATCTGGTATATTATGGGACTTCTTGTTCTCTGTGAGTGCATGAGCTAATCCCCACAATAAATCTACACCACCCCCCAAGATACATCCTATTAGTTTTGGGGGTTTTGGGAGAGTCCTGACTAATACAGCAATGTATGCATGAAAGGACTCTGAAAAGATGGAAGAAATATATACAAAGAGGAGGGCAACTGTAAGGCAGGTATAAGATTAGAGGGGAGGATGTCCATTATATGCCTTTGTATATAACCATATAACTTGTTGAATAGAATTTGATAATTTTTTAAACTGTATAATTTGGGCGAGAGTCTACTGTGACAACTATTTAAATGAAAAATTCTAATAATTAAATTTAAGAAGGTTTGTTTGAGCAATAATTAATGAGACTAGCAGCTCTCAGAACCAGGAGACTTTTAGAGAGATAAGGAAGCAGCAACATGAACAGGCAGTCTATATAAAAAAAAAAAAGGGGGGGAATTAATGTACAGAAACACCTTGACAGGTTACAGTCAAAGCTTGCTTCATTTGAATATGGTGTGATGATGCATGTGCTTTGTATGGACATGGCATGATCATTCATGAGGCTGATTAGTTGAAGCTCAGCTGCTCTGATTGGCTGAGACCCAATTATTTGTACAAGAATTTACTTTTTTTAATTTAATTTTTGATTCATTGAACACAAATGGAGTACAGCTATTGTTTTTCTGGTTGTACACAAAGTAGAGTCACCCCATCTGTGCATTCATACATGTACACAGGGCAATGATGTCTGTCACACATACCGTTATTATTCTTACCCCCAAGCTCAACCCCACTCCTCCCATCCCTCTATGCTCTCTATCCTTCTTCCATTCTTGCCATCCTTCTGCCCCACATTATGCAATATCATTCACTTACCAGAGAGACCATTTGGCCTTTGGATTTTGGGGATTGGCTAATCTCACTTAGTATAATAGTCTCCAACATCATCCATTTACCTGCAAATGCCACAATTTTATTCTTCTTTATGGCTGAGTAATATTCCATTGTGTATATATACCACAGTTTCTTTATCCATTCATCTATTGAAGGGCATCTAGGTTGGTTCCACAATCTACCTATTGTGAATTGAGCAGCTATGAACATTGATGTGGCTGCATCACTGTAGTAATCTGATTTTAAGTCCTTTGGGTATAGGCCAAGGAGTGGGATAGCTGGGTCAAATGGTGGATCCATTCCAAGTTTTCTAAGGAATCTCCACACTGCTTTCCAGAGTGGCTGCACCAACTTGCACTCCAACCAGCAATGTATGAGTGCACCCTTTTCCCCACATCCTCACCAACACCTGTTGTTGCCTGTATTCTTAATAAAAGACATTCTAATGGGGGTAAGATGAAATCTTAAAGTGGTTTTGATTTGCATTTCTCTTATAATGAGTAACGTTGAACATTTTTTCATAAATCTCTTGATTGCTTGTAGATCTTCCTCTGTAAAGTGTCTGTTCATTTCCTTGGCCCATTTATTGATTGGGTTATTGGTGTTCGTGGTGTAAAGATTTTTGAGTACTTGGTAGATTCTGGAGATTAGTGCTCTGTCCGAAGTGTGTGTGGCAAAGATTTTCTCCCACTCTGAAGGCTCTCTCTTCACATTGCTGATTGTTTCCTTTGCTGAGAAGAAGCTTTTTAGTTTCACTCTATCCCAATCATTGATTCGTGCTTTTATTTCTTGCGCTTTGGGAGTCATGTTAAGGAAATCTGGTCCTAGGCCAACATGATGAAGATTTGGACCTATTTTCTCTTCTATTAGGTGCAGAGTCTCTGGTCTGATTTCTAGGTCCTTGATCCACTTTGAGTTGAGTTTTGTACAGGGTGAGAGATATGGGTTTAGTTTCATTTTGCTGCATATGGATTTCCAGTTTTCCCAGCACCATTTGTTGAAGAGGCTGTCTTTCCTCCATTGTATGTTTTTGGCTCCTTTGTCAAGTATGAGATACCTGTATTTATGTGGGTTTGTCTCTGTGTCCTCTCTTCTGTCTATTTTGGTGCCAATACCATGCTGTTTTTGTTACTATTGCTCTGTAGTATAGTTGAAGGTTTGGTATTGTGATACCCCCTGCTTCAATCTTCCTGCTAAGGATTGCTTTAGCAATTCTGGGTCTCTTAAACATCCAAATGAATTTCATGACTGCTTGCGCTATTTCTATGAGGTCCATCATTGGGATTTGAATTGGAATTGCATTGAATTTGTTTGGCGCTTTTGGAAGTATGGCCATTTTGACAATATTAATTCTGCCTATCCAAGAACATGGGAGATCTTTTCATCTTCTCAGATTCTCTTTAACTTCTTTCTGTAGTGTTCTGTAGTTCTCATTGTAGAGATCTTTCACTTCTTTTGTTAGATTGATTCCCAAGTATTTTATTTTATTTGAGGTTATTGTGAATGTGGTAGTTTTCTTAATTTCTCTCTCAGAGGATGCATCACTTACGAATAAAAATGCATTAGATTTATGAGCATTAATTTTATATCCTGCTACTTTACTGAATTCATTTATGAGTTCCAGAAGTTTTCTGGTGGAATTCTTAGGGTCTTCTAAATAGAGAATCATGTCATCAGCAAATAGGGATAGTTGGATCTCTTCTTTTCCTATTTGTATTCCTCTAATTTCTTTGGTCAGTCTAATTGCTCTGGCTAGAGTTTCAAGAACAACGTTGAATAATAGTGGCTAAAGAGGGCATCCCTGCCTTGTTCCAGTTCTCAGGGGGAATGCTTTCAATTTTTCTCCATTTAGAATGAAGTTAGCTGTGGGCTTAGCATAGATAGCCTTTACAATGTTAAGGAATGTCCCCACTATCACTATTTTTTCTAGTGTTTTGAGCATGAAGGGGTGCTGTATTTTATCAAATGCTTTCTCTGCATCTATTGAAATAATCATGTGGTTCTTGACCTTAAGTCTGTTGATGTGGTGAATTACATTGATTGATTTCCGGATGTTGAACCAACCTTGCATCCCTGGGATGAAACCCACTTGATCTTGGTGCACTATCTTTTTAATATGCTTTTGTATGCGATTCGCTTAAATTTTGTTAAGATTTATTGCATCTATGTTCATTAGGGATATTGGTCTGAAATTTTTTTTCCTTGATGTGTCCTTCTCTGGTTTTGGTATCAGGGTGATATTAGCTTCATAGAATGAGTTTGGAAGGATTCCCTCCTCCTCTATTTCATGAAATACTTTGAGGAGTATTGGAATGAGCTCTTCTTTGAAGGTCTTGTAGAACTGGGCTGTGAATCCATCTGGTCCTGGACTTTTCTTTGTTGGTAGGCTTTTGATGACTTCCTCTATTTCATTGCTTGAAATTGATCTATTTAAGTTGTGTATGTCCTCCAGATTCAGTTTGGGTGGCTCATATGCCTCTAGGAACCTGTTGATGTCTTCCAGGTTGTCTATTTTGTTGGAGTATAAATTTTCAAAGTAGCTTCTTATTATGTTTGTATTTCAATTGTGTCTGTTGTAATATTTCCATTTCCATCACGAATTTTAGTAATTTGGAGTTTCTCTCTCCTTCTCTTCGTTAGCGTGGCTAAGGGTTTATGAATTTTGTTTATTTTTTCAAAGAACCAACTTTTTGTTTTGTCAATATTTTCAATTGTTTCTTTTGTTTCAATTTCATTGATTTCAGCTCTGATTTTGATTATTTCCTGTCTTCTGGTACTTTTGGTGATGATCTGTTCCTCTTTTTCTAGGGCTTTGAGTTGTAATGTAAGGTCATTGATTTGTTGACTTTTCATTCTTTTATTAAATGCACTCCATGCAATGAATTTTCCTCTTAGCACTGCGTTCATAGTATCCCAGAGATTTCGATATGTTGTATCTTTGTTCTCGTTGACCTCCAAAAATCATTTAATTTCCCCCCAATGTCTTCTGTTATCCATGCATCATTCAATAGCATATTATTTAATCTCCAGGTGTTGGAGTAGTTTATTTTTACCTTTATCATTGATATCTAATTTCATTCCATTTTGATCTGATGGTATACAAGGTAGTATCTCTATGTTTTTGTATTTGCTAAGAGTAGCTTTGTGGCATTACATATGGTCTATTTTAGAAAAGGATCCATGAGCTGCTGAGAAGAAAGTGTATTCACTTTTTGGTGGATTGAATAGTCTATATATGTCTGTTAAGTCCAAATTAGCAATTGTGTCATTGAGTCCTATGGTTTCTTTGTACAATTTTTGCTTGGAAGATCTGTCCAATGGTGTAAGAGGAGTGTTAAATTCCCCCAGTATTACTGTGTTTTGGTCTATTTGGTTCCTGAAATTGAGAAGGATCTGATTGATGTACATGGATGCACCATTGTTTGGTGCATAAATATTCATGATTGTTATGCCTTGGTGATTTATGCTTCTTTTAAGCAGTATGAAATGTCCTTCTTTATCCCTTCTGACTAACTTTGGCTTGAAGTCTGCTTTATCTGAAATGAGGATGGAAACCCCTGCTTTTTTAGTCAGTCCATGTTCATGGTATGTTTTCTCCCAACCTTTCACCTTTAGTCTGTGGACATGTTTTTCCATGAGATGAGTCTCTTGAAGGCAGCATATTGTTGGGTATTTTTAATCCAATCTGCCAGTCTATATCTTTTGATTGATGAGTTTAGACCATTTATATTCAGGGTTATTATTGAGATATGACTTGTATTTCCTGCCATTTTAGCTTTTTTGTGGTTTTTAGCTTAACTTTGTTTCTCCTTTGATTCATTCATTCTTTAGGGTAATTCCTCCCCATGTTGACTGAGATTGTTGTTTATCGTTTCTTCCTCTTTGAATATTTTGTTGAGAATATTCTGTAGGGCAGGCTTTCTCTTTGTGAATTCTTTAAGCTTTTGTTTATCATGGAAGGATTTTATTTCATCATCAAATCTGAAGGTAAGTTTTGCTGGGTATAAGATTCCTGGTTGGCATCCGTTTTCTTCAGAGCTTGAAATATGTTGTTCCAGGCCCTTCTTGCTTCTAGGGTCTGGGCTGAGAAATCTGCTGATATCCGTATTGGTTTCCCCCTGTAGGTAATCTGATGCTTTTCTCTCACAGCCTTTAAAATTCTATCTTTGTTTTGTATGTTAGGTATTTTCATTATAATGTGCCTTGGTGTGGATCTGTTGTAATTCTGTGCGTTTGGTGTCCTGTAAGCCTCTTGTAATTGATTTTCCATCTCATTCATCATATTTGGGAAATTTCCTGATATTTCCTTGAATAGATTATTCATACCCTTGGTTTGTATCTCTGTGCCTTCCTCAATCCCAATAACTCTTAAATTTGGTCTTTTCATGATGTCCCATATTTCTTGGAGGTTTCGTTCATGATTCCTAACCATCTTCTCTGTTTGTTCAACTTTGTTTTCAAGATTAAATATTTTGTCTTCATTGTCTGAGGTTCTGTCTTCCAAGTGATCTATTCTGTTGATTATGCTTTCTCTTGAGTTTTTAACTTGGTTTATTGTTTCCTTCATTTCCTTGTTTCCTTCAAGGATTTCTGTTTGTTTTTTCTCAGACTTCTATCTCTTTATTGAAATGATTTTTTGCTTCCTGCAATTGCTCTATTAGCTGATTATTCATAGCCTGAATCTGCTCTCTCATTACATCATTCTCTCCTCGGATCATTTTAATTATGAACATTCTGAACTCCCTTTCTGTCATTCCTTCTACCATGCTGTCTTTGGGTTCTCTTGATATATCATCTAGGTTTGTTTGGGACACTTTCTTCCTGTGTTTTCTCATGTTGCTCGTGTATCTTCCCCTCTAGTAATGCGAATCAGAGGGATTGCAATTTTCCTGTAAAGACTTAAAGTGTCCCTGAAGATTTCCAGTAACTCACCTGATGTTTGAGAGGTGCTTGATCAAGCGGTGACCCAAGAAAGGTGCTGTTCCACTACCTCCAGGTTGGGAATGATCAATGCTTCTGGGCAGAGGCAGCCTGGTGTTGATAGACAATCAGATACAGCAAGGTGCTAGACCCTGGGCCAAGGTGTGGTCCTGGGCACTAGACCAAGTTGGGGTGGGGGCACAGAACTGTGCTCAGTGATGGAGACACTGGGCTTGAGAGCCCAGGCAGGCCTGAACTCCTCGCTGGAGTCTCAGGCGGTGGCAGGTGGTTGCTGTCTCCTGGGGACGATGTAAAATGGTGCCACAGGGCATAATCTCTCCGCTGGAGCTGATAACTCCAGCCACTCCAGGCCAGATCTCTCCATTAGCTTCCATGCAGTGGCTCCGGAAGACCTGAGCTCAGCTCTGAGGATTCAGGCAGCTGCAGATGGTCGCTCTCTGCCAGGGAATCTGTAAAATGGCACCAAAGGGCCTAAACTCCCCGCTGGAGCTGGCGACTCCAGCTGCTCCAGGCCAGATCTCTCCAGGAGCCGCCGGGCAGGGGCGCCAGAAGCAAGAATATACTTTTAAGTTAGGTTGCAGTTTGTTATGTAGGGATTCAAAATATAAAGGCAACCTTAGGCCAAATTTCATTTAGTTTGACATTGGCATTAAGTATGTGTGGTAAGGGTCTTCAAGTGGAGTTGTTGAAGATGAGTCCCCAAAGGGTTGAAGGTGAAGAACTTTTTGTCCTACATTAAGAATAGAGGCACATTGGATGATAAGGTGGTATTCAGAGCACTGACTTTGAGGTGGAGAGACCTAGCTTTAGAATCCTGCCTCTATCCCAGGTGGCTGCCTCTGTCCTTGAGCAAACTATTAATGTACTTCAGCTCACACTGCCTCTTAGATGAGGTAGTCTGTGGGACAGTACTTGACCCAGTTATAGTAAGTGGACTCTCAAGTTAAATCTCTCTCCTCCTCTATTTCCTTTTCCTTTCTTTCTATTTTGTCCTGAGCTGCTCAGTTCTTGCATTTATATGTATGGATCAGAGAAAGAAAATACCTGTGCAAGTCATTACCCAGTGACCTGGCTCAGCTGGGTGACGAGAAGTTCACTGAGGCAGGCTTGAAAAGGGGGCATTTAGCTCCATGTTTCCCAGTATTTTCCCTTGTCCTTTTTTCCATAACAAAAGAGGCAGTTAAAAAGCAAGGCTCATTCGTCTGATTATTTTGTTCACCAGGGGAAGCATTACCATACTTCCATGCAACTCAGAAGGAGGTATCATGAATCAATATGGCACAGAGAAAATGAATTGAAAATGAAATTGAATGTGAGAGAATAATTATGAAAACAGAAGTATATTAAGATCAACTCAGGCAATTCCATTTTAACATGCATTGCCATTAGGAAGATAGCATTACTCTGTACAATACTTACTTCCTGGAGTGACTGAGTGAGACTCAAAATGTGTAAGCGATTTATAATCACAGTAGAGAAAGGAAAACATTGGTTTAGAATACAGTGTGCTTCTTTGTTTCCAAGGACCAATCAAGTCTGACCCTGCTTAGTTTCTGAGATCAGGTATATGCAGGGTGGTATGGTCGTAGGCAACAGTGAGCTTTCTAGGCAAGTGTAGTACCACGGAGCTATACTCTAGCCCCAACAGCGTGCTTTCTAAGGAAACACAGGGACTGGACATTTGATCTGTCAGGACCCACATCCCTCATGTTGACAGGCCTCAAGGCAGTAGAGGTGGAAGTTGCTAAAGACATTCTCCTAGAGTAATGAGAGTGGAAGAGGTCCCATGGACATTTATTTGGTGAAAGATAATATTTTGACTTCGATTTTCTCATAAATTAGAAAATGACTTTCCAGCTCTCTCAGTTTCTTTCCTTTTGTGATTGCTCTTTCATTCACCCAACACACATTTATGAAGTGCCTATTTTTTTATCTAAATTTGTATAAGGCAATCAGAATACAAATAAAATAGCTTCTATCCTTAAAGAGTTCACTCCCTGTGTGCCCTTTCACCTCTTTGTTAAATTTGTATTCTTCGGTTTGCATTGTCTAGATATCAAAATCAAATAAACATATAAGTACACAGAATGAATTTTGCTGTTGAATTTATCAGTGTAAAAATCCTGTGAGGCACTTGTTATTTTTCTGTAGAGAGCTCAGTCCAGACATTGGCATATGAATTTGAGTCTGACTTAGGAAAGATAGTTGAGAAGGTAATAGTGAATCTAGGACTTGTGTTCAACAGGCCCCATCAACTAAGTCACCAAACTCAGCATGAGCAATAGCAGAACAAGCTGACATTCTGCACCTCCTGGTGGAATACAATGGGAAATACGCAACATTATCTGCATCTCTTGGGAGAAAGTAATCATATAGATCCAGAACATGTGAGATTCTATAAGACAATCACCCCGGACTTCTAAAAAGGTTAGTGTCATTCATGGTAGACTACTTGCAAGATGGCCGCTGGCTCCTGATATTCATTCTGTAGTGTAGTTCCCAGAGCGCTGGCTAGGGTTGACTTGTGTAAGTAACAGAGTATTGCAGAGTTGACTTTGGTCTGCTTCCAAGGCCAGGTTGTAAAAGATATTGTTGCTCCTGCCTTGTGTCCTAATGGATCAGTTGCTCTCGAAGAAGCTCATCACCATGTTGTGAAGAGGATACATCATGATTCTACAGAGAGGCTCCTGCCAACAGCCAGAACCAACTAGTCCACCTTGTGACTCTGTCACTTTGGAAGTGCTCCCTCAGCCTCAAACAAGCCTTCAAATGAGGGCATCCTCAGGTTACCTATTGAATACAACCTCAAGGGAGACCTCCGGCAGGAAACGCACAGCTCAGCCATTCCAAAATTTATAACTGACAGAAATTATGAGTCAATAAAAGTTCATAGTTGTTTTTAGCCACTAAGGTTTAAGGCAATTAATTATACAGTGATAGGTAATAAATATATCACAAAAGAAAATAAAAAGCAAAGGAATCTAGATTAAAGGAGGCAAAAGAACACCACGGCCAAAGGTCATCATTAGCCATCATTGGATCTGAAAGGGGGATAGCTTACAGGATATTTGAGTTATAACTGGGGGAATTCCAGGTAATGTTTTTGGATCAATGTTAATATTCTGGAGCATGATGGGCTGGGGTTGTGGCTCAGTGGTAGAGCACTTGCCTAGCACCTGGAAGGCACTGAATTTGATCCTTAGCACCACATTAAAACAAATAAATAAATAAATAAATAAATAAACAAACAAATAAAGGTATTGTGTCCATCTACAAATAAAAACTTGCATTTTAAAAATTTCTGGGGCATGACAATGCTGTTATTGTTAGATGTGTTAATGACTTTGTTCTTAGGAGATGCAAGCTGAATTAGTTGGGGATGGTATTTAATACTTTTATATTTTTTAATTTTTAAAGAGATAAATCAGATTTGTTGAAATTAATCTCGGTGAAAGTTATGTGTTTATTGTTCTATTCTTTTGTTTTTTCCTATAAATTTGAATACCTCCAAAACAAAAATTTGAAAGGAAATATGCACACAAGCAGAGACAGTAATTACCTTCCAAGGATTTATAATAGTGATACAAATAAAAGTAAGCATAAATGTTTAATTACAAAAATTTTTTCATCATCCTTTTTGTAGTAATTGAAATGCCATTTTTCACATGGATATTTTTGTATTATTCTTTATATTTTAGATCTACTTTAAATATGCCCCTAAATTTAAAAATTCAATTTTTATTTATCTGTTCAACAAATAAAAGAATCATTAAGTTACATCAATATGATAGAATACTATTCTAACATAAAAAATGATGTTGAATAAGTAATTATTGCTATAAATATTGAAAAAAATATTGTCAAGGAAGTAGAATGCACATAACAAAATAGCACAGTATGTAAAAAATATCTGAAAGGATAATTTCAGAGGATTCTACCAAAGAACTATCTCTGTATCAAAGGATAATGGATATTTTTTCTTCATTTTACTTGTGCATTTTCTAATTTTCTGTGATAGAAAATATGTACTCTTCCTATTAAAAGTTTTTTTAAAAAATTTATTCTTGATTTTTAAAAATTGGAATGCTGATTTGGTGACTTATACTTGCATACAAATTGACTAGTACCCTCTCAAGAAAAATCATATTAACCTTTCATGTAGAAGACAAGAATTATAGAAATAAAGTGGATCATTTTTAAAATTTACCTGTTTCACTTATTTATTTTTAATTTAGAGCTTTATAGTTAAACATAGTAGTTGGGTTGATCCCAATAA
>JAJEJO010002057.1:16090-73669 GCA_020662805.1 Glaucomys volans
CTCAGTCATGCACGGAATTCAATTCTGGGTCATGACTCCCCATTTTTCCCTCCCCCTCCTCTTATCATCATTCCCTTCCCTGATCTCCTTCCTCTACTCCAATAAACTTACTTTTGATCACCTACTGGCTCTTATTACTTATACATAAATTTGCAATTCCCTGTGGTATATTTATATGCACATAATATGACATTTGAAGAATTCATTCTGCATTGCTTTCCCTTTCCCATCCCTCCAACTTGCCTCCTGATTTCCCTCTACATTATTGATCTTCCCTTTATCTCTCTGATATCCTGTCATTCTCTACCTTCTTTCCTTTATTTTACTTTAGTTTCTGCATATGAGAAAAAACATTTGACCTTTAAGTTTCTGAGCTTTACTTAATTTAGAATGATTTTCTCCATTTCCATTCATTTATAGCAAATACCATAATTTCATTCTTCTTTATGGCGAAGTAGAACTCCACTGTATGTACCAAAACTTCTTAATCCATTCATCTATTGACGAGTAACTGGGTTGATTCCATAATTTAGCTATTGTGTATTGTGCTTCTATAAACATTGAAGTGGCTATATCACTCCGCTGTGACAAAGTTAGATCTTTTGGGAAACTACCAAGGAGTGGGATATGTGGGTCATACACTGGTGTCCCTAGATTTTGAGGAATCTCCATACAGCTTTCCAAGTTGGTTGTACTGTACACTCCCACCAACAATGTATAAGTGAACCTTTCCCCCAATAACCTCACCAGAATTTATTGTTGTTCATATTCTTAATCATTCCTGGTCTGACTGGAGTGAGATGAAATCTTAGTTTAGTTTTGATTTGCATTTTTCTGATTGCTAGACATACTGAACTTATTTTTCATATATTTCTTGGCCATTTAAATTTCTTCTGTTGAGAAGTTCCTGTTTAGTTCTTTTTTCCATTTATTAATTGGGTTATTTGGGAGGTGTTGTTGCTGTTTGTTTTTTGGTGTTATTTATGTATTCTGGATATTAATCTCCTATCAGAGAAGCAGCTGGCAAAGATTTTCTCCAAATCCATAGACTTTGTCTTCACACTTAATCATTTCCTTTGCTATGCAGTTGATTTTTAGTTTTAGTTTGATTCTGGGTTTTATTTCTGTGCTTTGAGGATCTTATTAAGGAAGCCAGTGCCAACACCTATATGATGGAGTGTTGACCCTGTTTTCTTCTCATAATTGCAAGGTTTCTGATCTAATTCCTAAGTCTTTGATCCATTTCTAGTTGAGTTATGTAAAGGGTGAGAGAGAGGGGTTTAGTTTCATTTTTCTACATATAGCTATCCAGTTTTCCCAGCACCATTTATTAAGAAGGCTCTCTTTTCTCCAAAATATGTTTTTGGCACCTTTTTCAAGTATCTGATGGCTGAAGGTATGTGATTTGTCTCTGTGTCTTCTGTTCTGTTCCACTGGTCTTCATGTCTTTGTTGATGCCAACACCATGCTGTTTTTGTTACTACAGCTCTGTAGTACAATTTCAGTTCAGATATTAAGATGCCTCCTGTTTTGCTTTTCTTATTTTGTATGGATTTGGCTATTCTTATTCTTCCCAATGAATTTAAAACTTGTTTTTTATAATTTTCTTGAGAATATCATTGGTATTTATTTTGATGGAGATTACCTAGAATCTATATATCGCTGTTGGTTGTATGGCCATTTTGACAATATTAATTCTGCCTATCCAAGAACATGGAAGATCTTTCCATCTTTTAAGGTCTTTTTCCATTTCTTTCTTCAGTGTTCTATAATTTTTATTGTAAAGCTCTTTTATCTCCTTGTTTAGACTAATCTCCAAAGGTATTTTATTTATTTATTTATTTTTGAATGGGATGTTTTTCTGATTTCTTCCTTGACTGAATCACTTCCTTGACTGAAACCTATTGACTTGTATGTGTTGATCTTATATTCTGCAACTCTGTTGAACTCATTTAAGTTCTATAAATCTTCTGGTAGAGTTTTTTTTGAGATCTTCTACATAGGATCCTGTCATCAGCAAACAGAGATAGTTTGACTTCTTTCACTGTTTTTATCCTTTGGATTTATGTTTCTTGCCTGATTGCTCTAATGTTTTGAGAACTATATTGAATAGGAGTGGTGAGAGTGGACAGCCTTGTTTTGTTCCTGATTTTAAAGGAAATGCAATTAGTTTTTCTCCATTCAGTATGATATTGGCCTTGGATTTGTCATAAACAGCCTTTGTGATTTTGAGGTAATTTCCTTCAATCCCTAGCTTTTCCAGAGTTCTTAACATGAATCATTGCTGAATTTTATCAAAGGCCTTTCCTGCTTCTATTTAGATGATCATGATTCTTGTCTTTAATTCTTTAAGTGGTGAATTACATTTATTGATTTTCATATGTTGAACCAACCTTACATCCTTGGAATAAAACCCACTCAATCACTGTGTATTATCTTTTTAATGTTTTTTAGAGGCAGTTTGCTAATGTTTTATTAAGTATTTCTTGTATCAATATACAAATATATTGGTATTGGTTTGTAGTCTTTTTCCCTTAATGTGCCTTTGTCTGATTTTTCTGTCAGGGTTATTCTGGCCTCATAGAATGTACTTGGGAGGGTTTCTTCCCTTTCAATTTTATAGAATAACTTGAAAAATATTGGTGTTATTTTTTCTGTCAATGTCTGGTAGAACTCAGCTGAGAATCCATCTGATTCTGGGCATTGCTTTCTTGGAAGGCTTTTAAGTGCTGTTTAAATTTCATCACTTGATATTAGTCTGTTTAGGTTGTCTATGTCTTCCTGAGTCAATTTGGGCAGGTCCTATGTGTCTAAAAAATTGTCAGTTTATTAGAGTATAAATTTTCAAAATAAGTTCCAATAATTGTCTGGCTTTAAGAAGAGTCTGTGGTGATATCTTCTTTTTCATCTCTAATCTTGTTTATTTGGATTTTCTCTGTCTTTCTTTTGGTTAATTTGGCCAAGGGTTTATCAATTTTGTTTAGCTTTTTGAAGAACCAACTCTTCATTGCATAGATTCTGTGTATTGTTTGTTTATTCTCAACTTCATTAATTTTGGCTCCAATCTTGATAATTTTCTATTTACCACTGATTTGGGGATTATTTTTTTTTCTTTTTCTAAGGCCTTGAGGTAAAGTCTGAGCTTATTTACTTGGAATCTCTCATTTTTTTTTTTAAATCAGCACTTACTTTTTAAAAAGTAAGCACTTAGCACTGCTTTTATACTGTCCCAGAGACTATGCTGTATTGTATCTCTGTTCTCATTCCTAAGAATTTCTTGATTTCTACTCTAATTTCTGCTTTGTTACACTGTTTATTTAATAGTATTGTACAGTCTCCATATGTTAATATGGTGTCTATTATTTTTCTTGCTGTTGATTTCTCGTGTCAGTCCACTATAATTTGATAGGACACATGGAATTATATCATTGTTTGCATTTGCTAAGATTTGCTTTGCGGCTTAGCAAATGCATATTTTGGAAAAAGTTCCATGAAGTGCTAAGAATAAGGTAAATTCAGCTGTTTGAGGTGAAGTATTCTATAGATTTCTGTTACATTCATTTGATTTGTAGAATTATTTGGGTTGGAGATGTCTTTATTGATTTTATGTTTTGATAACCTGTGTTTTGGTGATAAGGTTGTATTGAAATCACCCAGTAGTATTCTGTTAGGGTCTTTCATGGATTTAATATCAAGGAGTATCTTTTTAATGTAATTGTGTGTGCTGACTTTTGCAGCATAAATGATTACTATCACTATAAACTCATTGAATTCTTCCATTTACTAGGATGTATTGACTTTCTTTGTCTCTTCTGATTAATTTTGGCTTGAAATCTGTTTTGTCAGACATGGGAATAGATACTCCTGCTTGTTTTGGGGGTCCATGTGTGTGGAGTAATTTTTTTCCATCTTTTACCTTCAGCCTGTGGGTGTCTTTGTCTATAAGATGAGTCTCTTGCAATCAGCATATTGTTGGATCTTGATTTTTGATCCATTCTGCTAATCTGTGTCATTTAATTTGTGAGTTGAGATCATTAACATTCAGTGTTAGTATGGGTATGTGTTTGTGGTTTCCTGTCATTTTGATTTTTTGTTATATTTAACCCTGTCTTGATTTTCATTTAGCGAATTACTCTTCTATTGATCTTTCTCTGCCTAGGAGCTTTGGTAATTGTGTCTTAGTTCCACTGTGCACAGTTTATCTTTGTATATTGTTTGTACTGCTGACTTGGTGCTCATGAATTCTCTTAGCTTATTCTTGTCATGGAAAGTTTTTATTTCCCCCTCAAACTTGAAACTGAGCTTATTATAGTTTATTGATGTTCTCTTTTGCATTTTCTAAAAAGTGACAAACAGAAAATACAAAAGAAAACATCAATAAACTATTATAATCTAGTGACCATAGTAGTACAGTGGAAAAGGAACTGCCATTAGGAGACAACACAAGTGTGGTAAAGGTCTTACTTAAATTTAAAATACTGCATACTCTACTTTTAATTTTTAAATATAACACGCAAAATAGTGCACATAGTATATATGGATAAGTTAGAGAATAATGATAAAAAAAAATACCATATAGCTACCACGCTAGTCAAGAAAGACAACATTGTCAACATCCTAGAAGCCCCCATGGACCCCTTTCCCATCACAGACCTCTCTACCCAAGGAGTTAATCACTATCCTGAAATTAGTAATAATCATTTCCTTGCTTTTCTTTATCATTTTATGACAAATGTAAATAGCCTATATACAGTCAATGTTCTCCATCTGTGGAGCATTTGTCTTAGGACCCCTCAGACACCAAAAGATATGCCAAAAGATATTTTCCTCATGCCTAATAATGTTGAGCACTTTTTCATGTTTTCATTGTGCATTTGGATATCCTCTTTTTCTTTCTCAAATTACCAGTTGAAGATTTTTGTGTATTTTTCTACTGAGCTCTGTATCTTTTATTACTGATTTGCAGGAGCTGGTTATATAGCCTGGACTTTAGCACTTTTTGATTTTATGTGATGTGAATTTCTTCTCTTTTCCCATGGCATCACTTTTTATTCTGTTTACAGTGGTTTTGAGAAACAGAATTTCTTAATTTTAGCGTGACCCAATTTATCAAACTTTTCCATTACTAATACTGAGGGTTTTTTTAAAAACCCTTTAAAAGACTCACACTTGAACCTTTAGAATCTTGCCTTTCACATGGACTTGTCTTTGGATAAATGGTAGGAATGTAATTTTATTTCTATCCATACCAATGTCCAGTTTTCTTTAGCACTATTTATTGTAAAGACTAACTTTGCTTTGTTAATGTACAGTGCCACTTCAATTGTGTTTTAGTGCCTTTATATTAACAGATTTATTTCAGGGTTCACTACTGTGTTTTGGTGACTTTTTATTTATTCCTGCACTAAACCACATTATCTTTATTACAGTAGCTGTGAAATTAGCCTTCATTTCTGGTAGACCAAATTCTCCACCCTCTTCTTGGCCATTGCAGACTTTTGGCAATTTCCATAAGAATCTTAGAATCATCTCATTGAATCCCACAGAGAAAAACTCAGGGACAGCATCCCCATATGGAAACATTTTGTTGCTAGCAGAATCATTCAGACTAGGAGGGCTGCCTTGAGGTTGAGTTCCAGGGCAGAACTGACATCAGTGAGGACTGTAATGATTGAATTCACTTCTCTTTCAGTGCAGTTGGCTGCATGATTTTAATCTCCCTTTCTAGAACATTAACATCAGCATGATGCTCAATAACCAGAGTGAGTTCTGTTGTTTACAACTTATGATACTGATCCTACTTTAAAGAGAATATTTTAAAATGCAATTTTCTACCTAATATTAAGAAATGTAACTCACTGTTATATATTGATTTGTCATTTAGCAATCTATATTGCTTTATCAATTTAATTTAGTGCTTTAATAAATATACTCATTATCATCAATAATGTCCATTCTATTTCTTCCTTTCCAATCCTACTCTCTCCTCTCACTCCTCTTTTTCCTCATTTCCCTTCTCATTTCCTTTTCCACATTTCTCCCTTCTTTTCTCTTCACTTTTTTCTTTAAATATTTGATAGCCGCTTCAACAGATGAATGGATAAAGAAGCCGTGGTATATATACACAATGGAGTACTACTCAACCATAAAGAAGAATAATATTATGGCATTTGCAGATAAATGGATGTAATTGGAGAATATCATGCTAAGTAAAATAAGCCAATCCCAAAAAACAAAGTTTGAATGTTGTCCCTGATAAGTGGATGATGATATAAATTGGGTTGGGGTGGTGGGGGGTGAGAGAAGAATGGAGGAATTTTAGATTATGAAGAGGAAAATGAGAGGGGGAGGAGGAGGGGGTATGAAAAATGGTGGAATGAGACAGACATCATTACCCTATGTACTTGTGTGATTAACAAGAATGATATGAATGTACATCATGCACAACCATAGAAATGAAAATCTGTATCCCATATGTATACAATGAATCAAAATGAAGTGTGTAAAAATTAAAAAATAAATGAAAAAAAATTAGATAAAATTTACATTTGAAATTACCTAGGACTTGAGTTTTCTGGGAAATTTTTTTGCTACTTGATTAAATTTGTTAAATTGTTTTCTATTAGTTTTTTTGTTTCTTCTTTTTTCAGTCTTGATAAACTGCATTTCTCTAGAAACTTATCTACTTCATATGTATTTTTGAATTTATTTATATCTCCTTACCATATTTTAATATTTGTATGCCTAGCATCTGCAGTAATATTTTTTTCTATTTCAATTCTTTGTAACTTCTATTTCAATTATTTGTAACTTCTCATTTTTTTACTTTATGAATCCAGTTAGGTGTTTTTAGTATAATATTTCCAATATTTGTATTTTTTGAAGGAAAGTTGACCCCAGTGATCCTTTTCCCCTATGGTATTCTCTTTTTCAGTGCTTGCTGATATACAGTGAATCTAGGAAAATATCTCTTGGTTATGTATCCCCACCAATAGTCCCAGGGTGTTGGAAAGCAAGTTGAGGATTCTCAAGATATTCTGCTATTCAACCACAAAATTTTACTTTCACAAGGCTGTAAACTTTAACCACACATTTGTTGTAACCACAAACCTTGTTTAACGTTTATTTTAGGAAAACTTATTTGTTCCCTTTGGCTGTCAATAAAGATTATTAAGGGAAATTGATTTTGCACACAAACCTTAAATGCACTCACCAAGTCTTAAGGTAATTAACCCATAACTCTCTAACCAACCAGCCAGATATTAATGAATCTGCTATTTTACATGTAGTAAGTGGTTCTTTTTCATTAACAAGAAAACCTCATATTCTAGTGAAGATTTTTCTCTCTGAAGTTCACTTGAAATAAATAGCACCTCTAGCAAATTCTGGTTTAAACACAACATGAAGATTCTTTGTTCCCCATGAAGGTCAAGTATTTTTTAATCCATGGGCCAAAAGTGTTCACACAGGAGATAAAGAATGAACAAGACAGGTATGGTCCCTGGTGTCATGGAGCTGACATTCTGAGGCAGGGTTTGGCAAACTGTTAGCTGCAGGCTAGATCTATTCTCTCTGCCCTTGTCAGCTGCTGAATTTCCTCCCACAGTGACCCTGGAAACCACATGTGAAAATGGCATCTCTGAGCCTGGTCCTTTAAATGACAAAAGACAGACTCCCCCACCACAGATGAAAAGCAAAATTATTTCGAATCAAGACATCTTCGTTTCAATAATATGGATACACACACAAGGATCTGGATAGAGGATGATGAGAATACTCTGAGATAGAGCAATGGACACGTTTGGGAATAAGAGTAATGGATGTTGATACATTGAGTCCAAAAGGCTGCTGGGTGGACCTGTCAGAGCTCAGGTGAACATTCCTTGCTGGACAGAATAATCTGGAGTAGTCATTATTCTAAAGGTAATTAAAGCCACTAGTGAACAGAAAGTGTCGAATGTTTCTTTTCTCTCTGGGCACAAAGCTGATGTTCAGAGCCTCATTCTGGTGTCCCAGATCTTTCATTGTGAAAGAATTATCTGCTCTGAAGAGTGCTTTTCTATTGACCTAAGAACTGTATGAAAATGTATATGTCTCCTTTGGAAATGTGGAGTGACTTTTCCCTTCCATTACTGGGCCCTGAAGCAAACAGGTGAAGGGTGGCCTCTGATCCTGCTTCCTGAGTGGAACCTAATGAAAACTGCAGCTCTTCAAGCAACAGAAGGTGCAATGAGCTCACAGATACTAAGCTGCAGGACCAATGGAGAGATTAGGCTAATTTCTGAGAAGGTTCCTCTCCCTTAGGGAATTCTGCTTTTGGAATGATGACACTGTGGGTTCAACAAATTTTTTGATTAATACAACTTGAGGGTTTCTTTTGTTTGTTTGTTTGTTTTGTTTTCGTTGTTTGTTTTGACTCATGAATTTGGGGGAAAGGTGATTGATGTTAGAAATCACTACTATACATATTCCTCTATCTTAGTCCCTCCTTTTCAACTCTCATAGAGAGCTTTGTGTTTAATAATGTAAATGAATCCCAAAATACATACGCTGCAAATGCACCCAAGCCAATGTTGTCATTCAATGTTGACATTAAATTCTTTTGAAAATGTTAGTTGTCTTTGATAGACAGATGGATGATGTAAAGGCTACAGGACATTTTACTTCTTGTATTGCTTTTGGGCCAGAGACTTCTCTGGCCAAATTTTGCCATAGGTACAATATTTGATAGCATTCAGACACAAAAAAGCCCTATAGCTTTTTCCTGTAAGCATGGTAAAGTCCTGCTATCTATCCCAAGGCACTTCAACAAGTACCTTCCTGGAAACTTTGAGCAGAGACTGGTACCTGAAGCTTTCTAGTCCAATGGAAAACACATACTTTTCTATGAAGGAAGGAATAAAACAGGACCATATGGAGTTCTAGACTGAGGACACCTCATGTTGGGCAGCAGGACTTGCTGAATTCTTGCACTTCCCTCGTATAAAATCCTTCCTGTCAACCACATATTTAGATCACCACGTATTCATTAACTTAAAACATGCTTCTAACATGTCTATGTCTAGCATAGATTTAGATAAAATTTGAAGGAGCTGCCAGTCATATGTGCAATTTGGACTCCTGATTAGTTTTCTCCAAATGCAAACTAACCTCTCCTAAAGTATAGATCAAGGTTAACCTGTACATGAATTTATCCTATACTATTTAAGTTAATGTACTTGAAATAAATTACCATAAAGAAAATACAATATACTGTTTTTATTTTTATTTGGTACTGAGGATTGAATCCAGGGGCACCTTACCTGGCTCCATCCCTACCCCTTTTTATTACTATGTTTTAATTTTAGACAGGGTCTTGCTAAGTTGCTGAATCTGGCCTTTAACTTGTGATCCTCCTCCCTAAGCCTTGTGAGCTGCTTGGATTACAGGCATGTGCCACTGTGCCTGGCCACATTGTATTCTTAAGAGAATAAAATTCTTGCAAAGTCACACTCAAGGTTCATATCCCAGATCTTTGATGATGCTATACACTCCCCATCCCATACCATTAAAACATTAAAATCTTCCAGAAAGAGAGAGACAGAGATACTAAAACCAAACAAAACCTTCATCAGCACACATCTCACTCATTTTAGACACTAACTCAGAAGAAAAGAACTTGCATCTACAAATCCTGGCATGGCATTCCATCAACTTGGTCTTCAACTCCTACAAACTATTGGTGGTTAAGGGTTAAAATAAGATCCAAGAGACTCATTTCTGTCATACTAAGAAGTATTTTCTATTTCACTATTTTAGAGGGGAAAATAATTTTTACAAGTACATTTTGTCAGCAGTATGTGGAAGTTCTTTATCAGTGTATAAAAATGACACCTTTTAAGAAAAATAATGGATACAGGATTATTGGCATAGTCATGGGTAGGATAGTTCCAATAGTATGTCCTATTAATTATTTAATAAGAGAATAAACTTGTGATCAGGATAATACATTGAGCAAATAGTCAAATGGTGCTTCTGTAGTACTTGGGAATGAAGCCTTGGGATGCAGTATCTCTGGACCTATAACATAACTCAAATAGGAATCAAGGCTCCAGGAGAAAACACAGACACATAGAGAAGGTAGTCATTTTATTTGGAGACATTAGAACAAGATGCATTTTGATGACTTGAAATGGCTCAGATAAATACTTATTTATTTCTCAGGCCATGGTTGAAGAGGGCTTTCCTAATGCTCTAGAAGAGATTCATAGAGATATTGACTATTTTGCATGATAAGAGAGAGATGCTGTTCAATTTTTGTTTTTGCCTTATTGGGGGCTCATCTGAACCCACTCTTTGCCTCTCCACTTTAGAGGCTGAGCGATGCCCACCTGGTAATCTGCTAGGTCAACCTGATTGATGCCTGACCTCACAGTGCAGTCGTCTGAAGCAAACATTCTGAAGAAGAACATGGACCAGTTGTTCTAAGTTTGAATACAGTATGTTGGAAAATGGGGAGAGATTTGTTGAACCCTTTCACCCACGTATCCAATTATTCCATACAGGACAGGTGAATGAAAATATTTTATTGTCAAGGATAACTTAGGAAATATATTTAAAATTAGTTGTAAATACTTTGCAATGAGCAATCTAAGCTCCCCAATCCCTGCCAAGAAAATGTGCATTTAGGACACATATTCTTGTCTTCTATATATGATACAGTTTGTTGTATGAGTATGGTAGGAGTTGTGATAAAATGGGGAAATAAATGCTGCTACCACCTCTAACGCTCCTCTAGATGAGCAAAGCTGTGAACATGATACTTCTGTGACTAGTTGGAAACTGCACTATAGGCATGTGTTATAAGAACATTTAAGACTGTGTGCATTTTCTGAATGTAAAGTATGTATGTTGATCACAATATTGGGGAATTTTGACAGAAAAAGAAAAAAAATACCATTATGAGGTCAAGGTTACAACTCAGGGGTAGAGCACTTCCTAGCAAGCAGGAGACCTGGGTTTAGTCTGCAGCCACTACAGTGCTAATACAGCAAGTCTACCAATCCATCTTGAAGAAAAAGCTCAGTTGCTAACAGAAATGAAATTAAAGCTACAAACAAAAATCATTAATAATATGGAAGACAAAGTTAAAGGCAGAGTGTTTAGGATGTGTCCAACAGCCCTAAGGATTTGGTTGAGGCACAACTGCTGGCTAATTTCTTTTTTTGAGCCACAGACACCATTCAGGGTTGCTCAATCTTCCAAAGACCTAGTGGGAAGATAGTTTGTGCAGGTCCCTGGTCAAGTCAGCAGAACCATGGAACTCAGAGAAACATGCAGGGGCTGGGGGCCAGGAAGGCAGAGGTAGCCAGGATTCATGGTGGGAGGTGTTAATTGTTTTTAAGAAAGAAACCAAGAAATCAGTGTGAAATTTTTACAGTGCTGAATATGACCACAATTTTATTTGAGAAATACAAACAAGACACTCTTTTTTTATAGAACCCTGGGATTTGGGGACCATCACTAGGAGTTTGCAGAGACCTAAAGACAGAGAAAGGCCCAGATGTTTCTATCCAGCTCCAATTGTCAGGAGAACCTGTTGTCCTCATTAACATCCTATTGTCCTCATAGAAGTCCAGATGGCTGTGGTGTTCCTTGTTGCAGAATAGGGCAAAGTTGGGTTGTTTTGTTTTGCTGATATTTAATGTGCATTAATTTTTTTATTTTCCAACATAATTTTTTTGTTCTAATTAGTTATACATGCCCAATGTAGAATATACTTTGACACATCATACATAAATGGAGTATAACTTACTCTTCTGTACATGATATAGAATCACACCAGTTGTGTAGTCATATATGCACATAAGGTAATAATGTCCAATTCTTTCTATTATCTCTCCTACCCCCATACCTCTTCCCCTCACCTTCACTTCCTTCTGCCTAATCCAGAGTAACACTTTTTTCTCTAACCCCTCAACCCCATTTATTGTGAATTAGCATCTGCATATTCATTCATCTGTTGAAGGGCATCTAGGTTGGTTCCATAGTTTAGCTATTGTGAACTCAGCTACTATAAACATTGATGCGACTGCATCACTCTATTATGTTGATTTTAAATCATTTGGGTATAAGCCAAAGAGTGGGATAACTGGGTTCCATTCCAAGTTTTCTGAGGAATCTCCATACTGCTTTCCACAGTGGTTGCATCAATCTGCAGTCTCACCAGCAATGTATGAGTGAACCTTTTTCCCCACATCCTCACCAACATTTATTGCTGCTTTTATCAAGAGATAATTGCCATTCTGACTGGAGTGAGATAAAATCTTAGAGTATGATTTGCATATGTCTAATTGTTAGAGATATTGAACATTTTTTCATGTATTTGTTGATAATTGCATTTCTTCTATGAAGTGTCTGTTCAGTTCCTTACCCCATTTATTGATTGGGTTATTGGGGGGGGTTGGTTTTTTGAGTTCTTTGTATATCCTGGAGATTAATGCTTTATCTGAGGTGCAGGTAGTAAAGATTTTCTCCCATTCTGTAGGCTTTCGTCACATTATTGATTGTTTCCTTTGCTGAGAAGAAGCTTTTTAGTTTGAATCTATCCCATTTATTGACTCTTGATTCTACTTCTTGTGCTTTAGGAGTCTTGTTAAGCAAGTCAGGTCCTAAGCCAACGTGGTAAAGATTTGGGCCTACTTTTTCTTCTATTAGACAGAGGTTCTCTGTTATAATGCCTAAGTCTTTGATCCACTTTGAATTCAGTTTCATGCATGGTGAGAGATGGGGTTGAATTTCATTTTATTACATATGGACTCCTAATTTTCCCAGCACCATTTGTTGAATAGGCTATCTTTTCTCCAGTGAATATTTTTCATGCCTTTGTCTAATATGAGATAACTGTATTTATGTGGGTTTGACTCTGTGTCTACTATTCTGTATCATTGGTCTACATGTCTGTTTTAGTGTCAATACCAGGCTATTTTTGTTACTATTGCTCTGTAGTATAGTTGAAGTTTGGATATTGTGATGCTTCCTACTTCTCTTTTCTTGCTAAGGATTGCTTTAGCTTTTCTGGGACTCCTATTTTTCCAAATGATTTTCATGACTGTTTTTTCTATTTCTATGAAGAATGTCATTGGGATTTTAATAGGAATTGCATGAAATCTGTGTAACACTTTTGGTAGTATGACCATTTGGCAATGTTAATTCTGTCTATCCAGGAGCATGGGAGATCTTTCCAGTTTCTAAGGTCTTCTGCAATTTCTTTTTTTTCAGTATTCTGTAGTTTTTAATGTAGAGGTCTTTTACCTCTTTTGTTAGCTTGATTCCCAAGCATTATATCTTTTGACTTTATTGAGTATGGAGTAGTTTTCTAATTTCTCCTTCAGTGGCTTCATCACTGATTTACAGGAACGCATTTGATTTATGTGTATTAATTATATATCCTGCTACTTTGCTGAATTCATTTATGAGTTCTAGAAGTTATCTGGTGGAATATTTTGGATCTTCTAAATAAAGAATAATGTTATTGACAAATAGTGATAGTTCAAGTTCTTTTTTTCCTATTTATATCCCTTTAATTTCTTTCTTCTATCAAATTGCTCTAAATAGAGTTTTAAGGACAATATTGAATAGAAGTGGTGAAAGAGGGCATCCTTGTCTTGTTCTAGTTCTTAGAGGGAATGCTTTTTATTTTTCTCCATTTAGAATGAAAGTGACCTTGGCATATGTCACTTTTACAATGTCCAGGTTATATTCCTACTGTCCCTAGTTTTTCTAGTGTTTTGAACCTAAGTGGTGCTATATTTTGTCAAATGCTTTTTCAGCATCTATTGAGATGATCATATGATTCTTATCTTTAAATCTATTGATGTGCTTTCCTTATGTTGAACCAACCTTACATCCCAGGGATGAACCCCATTTGATCATGGTGCACTATCTTTTTAATATGTTTTTGTATGTAATTTGCCAGAATTTTATTGAGAATATTTGCATCTATGTTCATCAGGGATATTAGTCTGAAGTTTTCTTTCCTTGATGTGTCTTTGTCTGGTTGGTGATATTCACCTCATAGAATGAGTTTGGAAGAGTTCCCTCCTTTTCTATTTTGTGGAATAATTTGAAGAGTATTAGTCTTAATTCTTCTTTGAAGGTCTTGTAGAATTTGGCTGAGAATCTATCTGATCCTGGACTTTACTTGACTGGTAGGCTTTTGATGGTGTCTTCTATTTCATTGCTTAAAATTGATCTATTTAAATTGTACATGTCCTAATTCAGTTTGGGTAGGTCATGTTTCAAAAAATTTGTTCTTCTTTTCAAGGTTTTCTATTTTATTGGAGTATAAATTTTCAAAATAGTTTCTAATTATCTTCTGTATTTCAATAATGTCTGTCATGATATTTCCTCTTTCAACACGAATTTTAGTAATTTGAGTATTTTTTCTTTTTCTCTTTGATAGCATTGCTAGGGGTTTATCAATTGTATTGATCTTTTTCAAAGAACTAACTTTTCAGTTTGTCAATTTTTTGAATTGCTTCTTTTGTCTCAATTTCATTGATTTCGGTTCTGATTTTAATTATTTCTGTCTTCTACTGCTTTTGGTGTTGACTTGTTCCTCTTTTCCTAGGGCTTTGAGATGTAATATCAGGTCATTTGTTTGTTAATTTTTTTATTTTTTTAATGAATGACCTCAATGCAATGAACGATCTTCTTAGTACTGCCTTCATAGTGTCCCAGGGATTTTGATATGTTGTATCGATATTCTCATTTACCTCTAGGTATATTTTTATTTCATCCTTTATTTCTTCTGCTATCCATTCATCATTCAATAGTGTTTTGTTTAGTCTCTAGGTGTTAGAGTAGCTTCTATCTTTTTATCATTGATTTCTAATTTCATTCCATTGTGATCTGATAGAATTCAGAGTATTATGTTTTTATTGGCTAAGAGTTGCCTTGTGCATAAGATACAAACTATTTTAGTGAAGGATCATGTGCTGATGAGAAAAATGTGTATTTGCTTGTTGATGGATGAAATATTCTATAGATGTTCATTAAGTCTAAATTAGTGATTGCATTTTTCTATAATTTCTTTATTTAGTTTTTGTTTGGATGATCTATCCAGTAGTGCCTGACATGTGTTAAAGTCACCCAGCATTATTGTGTTGTGGTCTGTTTCATTCTTTGAAATTGAGATGGGTTTGTTTGATACATGTAGATGCTCCATTGTTTGGGGCATAAATATATTTTTGTCCTCATTGCCTGAGGTTCTGTCTTCTAAGTGGTCTAGTCTGTTGGTGATTCTTTCCATTGAATTTTTCATTTGTTTTCTTGTATCCTTCATTTTTAGGATTTCTACTTGTTTGTTTTTTTTCTCAGAATCTTTGTCTCTTTATTGAAGTGGTCTTTTACTTCCGGTGTTTTCTCTCTGATTTCATTCCTTATACCATCCTTTACTTTACAGATCAGTTTAACTATGTACATTCAAACTCCTTCTCTGACATTTCTTCTACTGTGTTGTCAATGGATTCTATTATTGGTGCACCTTGGTTTATTTGTGGTGCTTTGTTCCTTTGTTTTTTTCATCTTGTTTGTGTGTTTTTCCATCTAGTAGCATGGATCTTAGGCAGTACAGATTCTACCCTGTATACCCATAGCATCCCTGAAGGTCTCCAGTACCTCACCTTTAATGGGGAGACCAATATTAACAACACTCAAAGTAAAAAATATACATCCTTAAACCAAATTCTTCCTATTAAAATGTCTACAGTTTTATCACAATAATCAAAAATGATGTGTTCAATTGTTGTCTACAATATAAACAGAAAGTTTGCTAAAGGGGCTTACAATTTCAAATGGTATACAAAGAGAAAAGTGAAGTGGTGTAGGACACAATATCCATGAGGGAAGAAGAGAGAAGATAGACATAAAAATTTACAGGAAGAGTGAAAGAGGAATTGATTGAGGTTGACTGTTAGCAGGAAAAAGGAGAGAAAGAATCCAGGCAAACAGATAAGTGAGAGGAAAAATATAGAGAGAGAAAAAAATTTTTTTTAATTAAAAAAATCAGAATACACAATGAAACTATAAAATTCATATATCCCAATCCTCAACAAATTGATGCATTAAAAATAATTGTTTTCAAATATGGTAGAGATGTGAGAGAGGAGGAAAAAAAAACTTGATGAAAAATTGAGCAATTGTTTCTGCTGGCATTCAACACTTCTCAACTCCCTTTCTCTGCCATTAGGCAGGGCTGTCTGGAGTTTGATGGCAATTCTAGTCTGGTGGGTGCTGGACCAGCTGGTTGGGTGAGCTGACAGCAAGATGCCCTCACAGCCTCTTCCAATCCTTCCACCTGATGTAGTCAACCCTGTCCATCCCAGAAAACTTCAGGATTTTCAGAGTTGAAGAAAGCCCAGCTCTCTCCAGTTTCTCCAACCTGTGCTCCCTCTGGGCAAAATGCCCCCACTCTCTGACTTTTCACAGGACTACCTTGTCCACACTGGCCCTTGCAGACCCAGTCACTATATTACAGGTCTGTGCTTCAGATACCCCAGGCTGGGCCACATTCCAGTCCCAAGATCTCAATGCCATTCCAACTTGCAGAGAGAACTCCAGGGATTGAACTCACACAAAGGAGCTACCCTGCCAAAAAACAGCAAGATGGTGGCCACTAGCACTCCCAGCAGTAAGACCTTAGGTGCAACCAAACCCTCAGGCACCCTGATACTGGACCTCCAGGCCCTGGCCAGTGTCCCCAGAGTCAGCTGTGTGGTAGCAGCAAATCTGCAGACACCCCGGTCCCCCAGGCCCTAGCCAGTGTCCCAAGATGGAGGTACATGCTTACTGAAAATGTGGTAAGCCACGTGCAACCTTACCTGCAAGCACTCTAGCAATGGACCTCCAAGCAGTAACAGTGGCCAAATAGGGCAATGTTTATTGGTAATAGATTTGATGGAGATGACATGAGGGTTATAAAGAATGAAAAGGAAGGGCACATGGAGAGTTATTTGAGGACATCTGGATATGGTTACTGATGCGACTATGATAAATGGGAACACTTTGTTTCCAGGAGGTCAGCAATGGCCCCCAAATGAGTTTTATACTTTTATGCCCTGGTCCTTACACCAGAATGACAAATGTAAGGATGATTCCAGGTTGACTTTTATCTGTGACCAATGCTATGTAACTTATGAGAATAAACACTGGTGCAATTGCAAATACATTTTCCTAGCAGAAGTCCAGCACAGCATAAGTGGCCTAAACTGCTTCTCCCTGCCCTCAGCTCTTTCAGAAAGGCACAATGGAAATACAATACCAGAAAGATTAGCTTTCAGGAGAGATAATGGTGAGTACTTTCAGTGTGTTTCCTCAAATAAATATGAATGTAAGTTTTGTTGAAAATAAAATCAGGTCAAATTTGAAAATTGTAGAAGTTTTTGTGCATGCAAAAGAACAATTGGAGCATTTGGAGACTTCAAACCAAAAGTGGCAAGAAGCCCTGCTTACACAGCAGTAGAGCAAGGTTTATAAAGCATAATGAAGGAAGGATGTGGATCTTCTTCAGGACAGGATGTCATACATTCATATTGTTTTTAGGGCAAGCAGAGCTGTTCCCTCTGATTTGTTGATAGCTGATTGGATTGATTTCACTGAATCATACTGATGAAGACATAAAGCTTATATTTTATATTTTATTTATGATTAAAGCTAACATTTGGAGGAAATCAGGATAACTTGTTCTGGCTATATGGTTGAGTGTGGTTGACTTTGGGATGTACCTAAACTGTGCCTCCATTTTTATTTTTAACAACTGCCCATTTTGATCATTCTCTTAGTTGAACCAAGTGTGACTCACTGTTTGGTGTTGCTCTCAGTCACCATGTTTTTTCTTCAGTGGTCATCCATAGGACTCACACTAGAATCTCTGTGGGTTCTTTTGGTGATTGCTGTCCTCAAGGTTTCTAGGGATACAGCCACATCAATGTTTATAGCAACTCAATTCACAATAGCTAGACTATGGAACCAACCTAGATGCCCTTCAACAGATGAATGAATAAAGAAGCTGTGGTATATATATACAATGGAGTACTACTCAGCCATAAAGAAGAATAATATTATGGCATTTGCAGATAAATGGATAGAATTGGAGACTATCATGCTAAGTGAAATAAGCCAATCCCCAAAAAACAAAGGCCAAATGTTTTCCCTGATAAGTGAATGATGATATAGAATCTGGAGTGGGGGAGTGAGAAGAATGGAGAAATTTTAGATTATGTAGAGGGAAATGAAAGGGGAAGGAGGGGGAATGAAAAATGTGGAACAAGACAGATATCATTACCCTATGTACATGTATGATTAATAAGAATGATATAAAAATACATCATGCACAACCATAGAAATGAAAATATGTACCCCATATGTGTACAATGAATGGAAATGAAGTCTATAAAAATTAAAAAAATTTAAAAAAAGGTTTCTAGGGCTCAATCTTCATGGAGATCATTTGAAGAGTCAGGGCTGCTGACAAGCACAGAAGACCCTAGAGAGAAGGAAACACACCAGAGATGTCATCAGGATGACTGAGTGGAGGAAAATACTGAGAGTTTGTAAAGTGCCCCTGGTATTAATTAAGTTTACCAAATGAAACACATGGAGGGCTGCTTTGAAGGATAAGTATTTCTGGTTTTGGAACCCAAAGTATTTTGAAATACATACAAGAAACCAGGCTACATACCTCATTAAATCATGCAGCACACATGCTCAAAGGAGGTTGGTGGGAGCTTGGGAACTGATTTTAACAATTTTTAAACACACTTATTATGGCTGATTTTTATGACTATCACCCACAACTCAAAAGTCTTAGGGTGAGCTCATTATAGTGGAGAAGCACATGGTAAGAATATGCTCCAAGCCCCTTGGGAAGGACATTGACAACTATAGAGCCTCACTATTCCAACTCACTGCATATGTATCCTTTAAAACAAACACATTTCCACAGATTTGGGGAGTTTGTTGGGCAAGGTGGCACACATCTGTAAGTCCAAATGTCCAGCAGCCTGAGGCAGGAGGATCACAAATTCAAAGCCAGCCTCAGCAACTTAGCAAGGTGCTAAGCAACTCAGTGAGACCCTGCCTCTAAATAAAGTACAGAAGAGGGTGGGGGGTGTGGCTCAGTGGTTAAGCACCCCTGAGTTCAACCCCCAGTACCAAAAAAAAAAAAAAAAAGACTTTGGGGTCTCTAGGGAATGTGAAATATGTCCTCTATTTTTAAAAATGCTCTGAATCAGGAACACATAGGTCTCATGACAGCTTAGAAATACTACAGATCAGTCATGTGATGCTAGCTGACAGGAGAGAAGACAGAGTGATCTGAAAAGAATGAGCTACTTGATCATAGACAGAGTTATGGCACTGCTGTAAGAAGAGTTTATAGATTCTGAATAAAGCTGGCGTTCTATACTATGAAGAGAGATGACTGCATATATCTTTTCACATATATATCCAGTGAGAGTGACCCTCTTATGAGATACACACCTCTCTCTCTCTCTCCTGGCTTCCATGGGTGCACCATAACTATTACTACATGCATCTACATGCAGCCTTTGTTACCCTCCAATGGCCACCTCTTCATGGAGACATCATTCCATCCTTGTCATCCAAGGACCGAGGCTTCCATTCAGGAGTACAAGAAGGATGTTTCCACATGCCCTGCCTGCTATGATGGGAGCTGAGATCAGAGGTCTGTGAATTTAATGGTTATTTTATTCTGTAGCTGCTTCAACTGCTCCTAAGAGGGGAGCCTCAGTGTTGCCATTGGATTGGAAAAGCTGTGAGGTTGGTTATGCTTGGAGGATGACAAATCCATTCCTTCTAGAACCTCTGTCAGGAATGGCTTGCTAAGGCAGCACGATTTATTCTTGCTTCTGGAATCCAAGGATTCCTCTTTTGGGGCATTGAATAAATGCTATCTGTTTATACCATTGGCGCAAAGGCTGGGTATACTGATGGTGCCTGATGGTGATAGCTCAAGTTGTTACTTTTAGGAATAAGGTAAAATACACCCACATATCCATTATAGTAATTTTGCACAACATAATTTTGATCTTGAAAAGGTCAAACTCTATTCACACTGAAGGGTACATTTTTCTGCCCTGCTTCCAAGGGTTGGTGCAAAGCTAATATTTATGCTCTGTTGCACCCCAGCTTAGATGTGTCAAACATCTCCTCTAGGTCTATAATGCCATAGCACAGCTTGGTATGCTGTAGGAATAAATGTAGTGCTGTCCTTGGCTGATGAAGTTTCTGAAATTGTGAAGTTTGGCATTTGAAAGGCATTCCCACAGAGTTTTTGATCTTCTGTTTACCACCTCCACCATAAACAGGAGGCTCTAGTCTCCCAGCCACATGAGATTATCAGAGAGCAAATAGAATATATTGAATGTTATTGCTTTAATGAGCATTGCTTTGAACCACCAGTATATGAATAAGATTGTTGCTGAAGGAATAAAGTTGAACTATGGTTAAATATTTCCAGTACCACTTTCATGAAGTCTGAGAGCTTGTATCTAACAGCTTTCACCTTCCTGGGGTATGTCCTCTTGAAAATTCAGAGGTATTGATATGGCTGTAGTTGTTTTTTGAAATACGTCAAAGATCCTGCATGAACTACAGAAAGCATACATTACAGAGCAGGTCTGACCCTGGAATTGTCAGCATCCTAGAGGAAGATGAGTGCCCATCTCAGCGTAATTACCTAGGTGAACATTCTTATGGTTTATCCCCTGGGAATCACACTGAGAGCTTATTTCTGCAGGCTCTGAATCTTATAGCTCTAAGACTATGATTGTGTTCAAGATAATAATATCATGCTGAATACTAAGAACACCAACAGAATCAATTTTGGCAAGATAAAGTTCCCCAAGTTTAAATATTTCAAAAAGAGAGAAAATGAACCTTCAAGCTTTGTTGTGCAGCAGTAGGGCATCTTTTATGAGAAGGACAGTGAGGGATAAGGAAAAAGTGGAAAAAAATAACGAAGTGGCCCTATCTCTGTGATTATTATGACTTTAAAACATGCCTTCTGGCTGCTGAATCTTTTGGAAGGCAATGAAACCTGGAAAAAACTCTGTGTGTGTGTGTGTGTGTGTGTGTGCGCGCGCGCGCGCACGTGTGTGTAGGCTATAGTTTGAATCTGAGGTGTCCCCCAAAAGCTCATGTGTGAAGCAATGCAAGAACATTCAGAGCTGATATTATTGAGTCAGAAAAGCCTTCACCCAATTAGTGAATTAATCCCCTCAGTTAATAGGGATTAACTGCGTGGTAACTGAAGGTGGGTAGGATGTGGCAGGAACAGGTTAGGGTTAGGGTTAGGGTCATGGAGGGCGTGCCTTTGGGATATATATTTGGAGCTGAGTTTAGGCTATCAGTGCTGCCTGATCATCATGTGAGTTGCTTCACTGCCACACTCTTCCACCATGATCATCCTGCCTCACTGTGAGACCTAGGAATGGAGCCAGCTATCTAAGCACTGAGATCTCTGAAACTGTGAGCCCCCAAATAAACTTTTCCTCCTCCAAAATTGTTCTTGTCAGGTCTTTTAGTCACAGCAGCAAAAAAGCTGACCAAAACTCTGTGTGTGTGTGTATGTGTGTGTGTGTGTGTGTGTGTGTGTATGCGCACTAGTGGGTAGTAGAGATAAGATGCTATCAGAGGTTTCTTAGAAAACTGAGAAAACTGTCTGGCATTGGCAGTCTTTATATAGTGGACGGCACTGTTTGACACATCTCTGGTCCATGGAGGCCATTCTGTAATAATTAAAATTCAGGGCATTTGTGAGCATAACTGACAGAGACAACAGTAAAGATCAAAACAGGTCCAGCTATGTCATGCCATCCTCAGCACCCTTACTCTTAAATATATTCCAACCAGAGTGAGTCAAGCTGCACTATTCATATAATCACAAAATGCATAATTATTTTTACCATCTAATTAATACAAGTTATAGATGCCTTCATCAGCCAAATAAGCATACTATCTATGTATATTTCCTTCCAGAGGCCTTCCATGGCCACCTTGTTGACCCTGCAGACCTCCAGATAAATTAAATACTATGGAGACTCCTAGATGTTTTGCTTTCTTAGCAAACTCCCACAGAAAGCAAGTGTCTTTGCTCCAGTTGGTTGGTCTGAGTGTCTCAAGTAAATGTTCATTCTGGGAAGCTAGAAGGAAGGTAATCTACCAGCAACCTGTGAGCACATACCTTTGTACTACACAGATTCAGCAGTTTCTAATGGCATGTGAAGGAATCAAGATCTATTAGAATTACTTATGTGGTCATTACTCAAACAAAACAAGGTACACATAATCTACAAACCTCAGGGATACTCAACACACAGAAGTGTAGGTGCTTTCTATTGACCTGAACTGTATCTGCATTTTAAAGAAAAGTACATGCTTACTGAAAATGTGGTAAGACAACACGTTTCCTCAAATGTTAGCAAGTTCTACTTTCCCTCTGGTTCTGAGACTACTGGTCACCTGTTAGTGAAATCCAATAAGAAGTTGCATCTGGTGAAATATCATCAGAGGGAGCAAGTGAAGAACATGCATGTGCTTCTTTTACAGAGAAAATTGTGATTACTAGTTTTACCCACTGTCTAGACCTGTGCTGTTCAATGTAGTAGCCTTAGCCATTGGGGCCACCAAGTATATGAAAAGTGACTGGTCTGAAGTGGGGTGTGCTATGAGGGTAAAATGTACACTAGGTTTCAACAATACAGTGTTTATTTTAAAAAGAACATAATTTATCCTATTAACAAATTTTCAATATTGATTATATGTTAAAAATATGCTTTAGAATATTTTATTAATGAAAATTTATCATTACACTTAATTTCACCTGCTCCTTCTTACTTTTTAAATATATTTACTAGAAAATTTCCAGGTACTTGTGTGACTTGTATTTATATTTTTACTGGATAGCTGTGTTGAGAAATTTCAACCTTCTTTGTTTTAAATAGACTGGGAAAGTAAGTCAGCTGTTGTGTATAATGCCAGCAGTAGCATAGTCAAACAGTGGGGATGATTAGTGTTTTCCTAAATGACAGTGCATACCTCCTCACATCTTGCATGCAGTAAGCACCAAACTTGTCCAAATTTCAGAAATCTTGGATGATATGAATTGATGCTCCAGAGAAAACCCAAGCTCCTACAATACATGGTGTGGCCACAAAACCAAGTGACTATGAGGTCAGGAGAAGGCCTTGGAACTGTCTTGGGTATCACTACTGACCTGGATTGCTTCACCATGCAACCTGGCACAGGTAAGCACCAGCCCACAGGAAAGACAAACCCACCAAGGCTTAACCATATTTACAGGGCTTTACTGAGAAGAGAAGGCATATGTAATAAAGGTGAGGAGTGCAATGCAGCTTCCCAGACATGCTTGTCCAGTGGCTCTTGGGAAGTAAAAGATGATCCAAATATTGAATGAGTTCTGCAGCTAGCTTGGAAGAAAATGAGAATTTTTATGCATCCTGCCTTTTTTCTTTCCAACAAAGCAAAATAATTTTTCTCATTTATTTGTGTTAGGGAAGGTATGCATAAAAATTTGCCTATAGCAAAACATATAAGAAACAAAATACCATGAGTCAGTTTTTGACTGACAGATTATAATCCTTATTTCTATAGTTGATGGAACTCTTACTAGGAGACACAGATGATCTGACAGAAGATAGGCAGTAGAAGTCTACTACTGCTGCCCCAGCACCAGTTGTTATATTTATAAAATAAATAACCATCCTGTTATTTAGATAGGAGTCAGAATACACATCTTCTGGCAAAAAAATCTTTGCCAATATTAATATAAAAAAAGAACACTTAAAAATCACTGTAATATAGCCACATATATTAGAGAACATGGAATATTCCTATTCTAAAATGTTGTTGATGTTCACTTTAAAATAAATCACAGTCTTATTTTTTTAGAGAGTGTATAGAGAAGAAGAAGAAATACCAGCTGCTGTATAGAAATGAACACAAAGTGGGCAAAATTTGCAATGATTTAAATAACAAAAACAGTCTTGTGGGGTCTGAGGATGTAGCTCAGTGGTAGAAAGCTTGACTAGCACGTGGGGTTTGATCCCAGCCTGCCAAAAAAACAGAAAGCAAAAAACAAAAAGGAGATGAAGAAGAATGACTGATTAATTCTAGCACCTCAAAAAATAGAAAACCCATAAGCCGTAGTGATCCTCAAATAAGTGAGAAGACAAAGCTCTTAACCAAAGAATGTCAGTTAATTAACGTAAAAAAAAATGGAATTAGAGAATCTTTATTTTCCAGGCTCCTTTGTAATAACTGATTCAGGTAAGCATCCTCTATGGTGGTTAAAATTATTCCATGAGAGTGGGTTAGGGAAGAGGAAGCCTGGTGCCAAAGTATCAGTCCACAGGCTTTTCACTAGTGTAAAAGTGAAAGCATACCTTTGTGATGAAGGAACATGATGCTCACTCCCTTAATCAAGGGCTAAAATCTACATCATGGATGGTGAGACACCATGACATCCTCAGCTCCCTGATGGATGAAGTGTGCAACATCATCTCTGAGTATTCTTGCTGAAAATGTTTATCCTGAATCAAATCAAGTCTAGAAACTACACTGCTCGGTGTGATAGACTAAGAGGGAAGGTTTTCCTTGAACCTCTTAGGGTCCTTGGCCAGACCTGAGAATAAAATGGAGAAAGATAGATGAACAGGAGAAAAGCACACAAATGTGTTTTATAGTTAATGTAGCACAGTAGTCTTAATAAGGAAAGTAGGCGCAAAGGAAGGGGGAAATCTGTGTGTATTTTATGCTAAGTCTGATGAAAAAGTAGATAGCTGTGGAAATAAAGCAAGTGGATAGAAGAGCACGATCTAATGGTAACAAATGGGCAATTCAGCAAGGAGAGTTCAGACCATGTATCTCTCCCTTCAGAGGAGAGACAGTCCTTCCCCAGCATAGGGAAGATACCCTAGATGAGGTTCTCAAGACCTATTTTCAGGAGAAGCTTAGCTAGGCTTTATGACCCATTTTAGGAGATAAGGCGTCAGAAGAATCTAGTTTCTGTGGCCTAGACCTGGCCTACAGGTGGGTGAAGGGCAGAGAGACCTTCCTGATTCTATGGTTTCCTCAGTTTCTTTCACCTTCAAATACGCAGTTTCCAAGTGCCATATTTGGGGTTAGTGTGTTCTGAGCCTCATCAGTAGCAACCAACACATGTGGCTATTGAGATATTAAAATGAGATGGTATGAATTAAGATATGCTGAAAGTGTAAAATTTTGCATTTTCAGGACAACCTGAGAAAAAAGAATGTAAAATATCTCATATTTATTACATGTTAAAATGATAATATTTAGTACACATTAGTTCAATAAAACAACATGAAAATTAATCATGCTTGTTTGTTTTACCTTTAAAAGAACTTAGCCTGGAAGTTTTAACAGTGTATCACATTTCAATACTTCAGGAGTCTCAGCAAATTAAAGACAGAAGCAATTGGCATTTGTGTCACTCTCCTCAACAGCACTTCAATATGCCTGGACATATATGGTCACTATAATTAAAGGACAACTCAATAAAGGTCCCTCAAGTGTGGCAAGTGTCACTTTGGCTGACAGGTCAGGCACACATTTAATTAGGAGATGGAGTGATTGAGGAGGCTCACCACAGCCCCTCCATTAGGTTCTTCCTTCCCAATGGCAAGGAAAAGTGCTCATTACAGAGAACCATCATTACAAGTTCCACACAGTTCAACACAGCAGGGTCTGATTCTCCTGGAGGTGGGACTTCGTCACAGCTGCATTTTCTCAATGCACATATACTGCATGTTATCTCAGAAATGTGCACCTCTGATTTGACTTGTCCTTTGAGTTGAAGTGCATTTAAAATCCACTGTCACACACTCTCCCTGAGAGAGACAGAGAGAGAGAGAGAGAGAGAGAGAGAGAGAGAGAGAGAGAGAGAGAGAGAGAGAGAGAAATATTCTCAGTAAAGGATGAGGTGTGATGTGATGCTGTGGCCTTCGGCCTTCCATGGACATCTTGTGATGTTGACTGATCAAATTTTTCTTTGGCAGATGTTGTTTGAATGTTTTACTTTTTATGAGGTTCTCTTCTCAGTTTCCTCTTAAACCCTGTGCAGGTCCTATCCTCTCTCCTTTTTTGTGGTGCTGGGGATGGGGCTAGACATCCCTCGACCTCTGAACTCTTCCCTCCAGCCCCTTTCCCTCTTCTGGTCCTTTTCTTCATTGAAGAGTTTAACACTTCTTCACACACCCACAGCCATACTTTGTAACTCTTAAGAAGCCTAAAAGTACCAACCTTGCTTTCAGATGGACACAGGCTTTCTAAACAAGCTCTGAAGCTCTTTCCTTGTCCTTTCCCCAGTCATCACTGAGGCTCCACGAGATCTGATTATTCCCAGACCACATAGAGTCCTTTTTGATGCTGATACAGCTTCACATTCTCATCTTAGAAAGCCATTTGTTCTTTTTAAATATTCCTTTTTCTCAGAAGCCATTGGTGCACTTTCACAATGATAATTGGGCAAAAAAAGGTCTATCTATGCAACATTGACCTGGATTTATAGCCAGTGCAATAAGGCAAGGAAAATAAATACAAGGTACAAATATAGGAAGAAGCGAAACTTATTTTTCAGAGATTATTATAATGATAGGGTGATTTTATCATGGACATTAAAGACAAGGACAGTATTTTAAAAGCTATTCTATGTACTAGTAACAAATAATTACAAAAAGAAACAAAAATGCCACTTACCATAGTATCCAAAACCCCAAAATATTAATAAACTGATATAAAATGTATAATACCTCTGTATTAAAACCTGTTAAGTAATATTGAGAGATATCTTCACATATTATGTCCATGGGTAAGAAATTTCAATATTGTTAAGATGCCAATTACTTGCAAATTGATCTACAGATTCAATACAATCTCAAAATTATTAATGGGATACTTAAAAGCTGAATTTAAAATAATTATAGAAATCTAGAATTTCCAAGAATAATTTGAAGGAAAAATTGTGAATAAAGTTAAAGGTCTTAACTGCCAAGTTTAAAACTCATTATTGGAAGTTTGTTTTGGTGCAAGCATAGAAAAATAGAACAGTGGAACAGAATATAGCAGACAGAAACATATCTATACTTATGTAGTAATTTATGTGAAAATAAAACTACAATTTAGGGAAAAAGATATTCTTTCAAATAAATGTTGCTGGATCAATTATATATTCATAAAAAAAAACCTTGAACAATTCTCAACACTGTACACAAAATCAGCTTCCCACATATGAATTATCATCCTAAATGCTAAAAGTAAAACAAAAGTTTCAGAAGAAAATATCATTATGACATCAAGGTATGTAAAGGTTTTTGAAAAATCCAGGCATATTGGCACATCCTTGATTGCTTGGGAGGCCGAGGCAGTAGAATTACTTGAGACCAGGAATTCAAGCTCAACCTGGGCAACACAGTGAGACATCTTCAAAAAAAAAGTTTTGTTTTGAAATTGTACATAAAAGTTACCATTCAAGAAAAGATTTATCAACAGAATTTCATTAAAATTCAAAGAACACTGTTCTTTAAAAAATACCATTAAGAAAAAGAAAAGTTAACTATTTACTGGAAGAAGGTATTTGGAATAATTATATCCAATAAAAAACTAATGTCAAGAATAAAGAAACCTTACAAATTAATATGGAAAAGACAAGATTAGAGAGTTTGCAAAGAGTTAAACAAATCTGTCACAGAAGATAACATTCAATGGCCATCATACATATGAAAAGTTCCACCTCATGACTTTTCAGAAAAATGTAAATTAAAACACAATGAGGTGCAACTACACATCCCATCCACCACCACAACAAAAACCAAAAAGACTGAGAATTTAAAGTATTACTAAAGATAAGCGCAACCACAACTTCTCCTTGGAATAAGCATAAATGGATAAAATCACTTTAGTGAAAACTTTGGTAGCATTTATTAATAACTAACATCCAAGAAAGAAAAATGAGTACATTTGTCCATCAAAAGACATATTCAAGGATGTTGATAATAGCCTTACTCATAGTTTCCCCAAAATGGAAAAAATCCAAGTATTCACAATCAGGAAGGGGAAAAAATGGGCATATTCATCCAAAGAAATACTATACAATAATGAAAAAGAATTCCTACACCCAGCAACTTGAATGAATCTCACAAATATGTTGAATAGAACAAACCTAGCACAAAAGAATACACACAATATGACAATGATTCCATTTAAGTGAAGTTCAAGAACTGGGAAAATTAATGATTATTGAAGTATCAGAATAATAGTTATATTGTTGAGGTGGGAATTATCTGGGAAAAGATAATGGATTTTTAAAAGGATCCTTTTATCCTCTCTCCCAGAACCCAGTACAGTGCTTCACATCCTTTATCATATCTAGGTTTGGGGAGAGGAGATTGGATATTAGAACACATGGGCCTTTTCAGCCAGTGGTTGTGTATCCAAAGGATTATATCCTCTGAGTGAACCAAGAACGTCCAGCAAATTATGTTCATTTCATATTTATCCTCTCTTCACCCTCAAATTCTTCCAATTAACAAATGCTCTTCAACTTATGATGGGGTTACATCATGATAAACTCATGGTAAGCTGAAAACATCAAAAATCGAAAATGCATTTAATATTCCTAACCTACCAAACATCATAGCTTAGCCTAGCCTATCTTAGATATGTTCAGAACACTTACTTTAGCCTGCAACATCATCTACCTAAAGTTTATTTCATAATATAATGTTGAAATTGCATGTAATTCATTGACTACTGAACTTAGGGTAAAAAACAATGATTATATGGATACACTTTCATACCATCATAAAGATAAACAATCATAAGGCAAACATCAAAAGTTAGGGATTGTCTTTATTACTCAAAGACTGAGATAAGATTTGTCAGAGCCCTCCTAGACTCTAAGACAATGACTTCTAGTGACCCTGAAACTGTTACCTTGTGATGGAGGCATGTTTTAATTGCATTTGAACATGAATTCTTCATAGCTTTGAGTCATTTCACCAAAATTTCCCCAGAACTATGTATCTTCTAGAGACTCACCCCAACCTTGGCCAAAAGGACAGCTACTCCCAAGGCACCACTTTGGTGGGTGCAATGGTCTGAATGTGTTCCCTAAAGCACACATGTTAAAATCCTAACCTCTGAGGTGAAAATATTAATAGCTGGTGCCTTTGGGAAATGATTAGGTCACCCAAGATTAAATTGGGGCTCCTATCCTTATAAGAGACCTTGGAGAAGTAGCTAATCCCTTGTACCATGTGGACACAGAAGATTCTCTCTAGGAGGAAGTGAGTTCTCATCAGACACTGAATCTTCTGGTACATTAAGCTTGGACTTCACATTCTCAAGGCTGTGGGAAATAAATTTCTGTTTTTTATAAGCCATCTAGTTTAGGGGATTTTGTTATACCAGTCCGAATGGACTAGGGCACTCGGATCATCCATCTGAGTGTCAATGACTGATTTAAGGTCATAAGTCAATGGAAGGAGCAAGCACATTGACAGAGTCCCAAGTCTGGTCCCTTGGAGGGACTCCCTAGCACAGAGAGGACAGCATTTCTCCATCTTTTCAACTTGATACTTGACTTCCTCAGTTTCACACCTCTCAATTCCATTCTATTTCAGCTCCTCCCTCTTGGCCAATACCTCCGCTTTCTCCTGAAGTGCTCCCTCTCTAGAGTCTCTCTCTCTTCCCTATTGAACATTTCTATCTCCCCAGGCTCCTGTGCCCCTGTTCCACCAAAGCACTGCTGGGCTTCACAGGGAACTCTACTCCATAACAAGCCACTTTCTATTCACCTAACAGCTCTCCTCTGAGGGCATTTCTGTCCCCTTCCCACCCTCTTGGTGCCTGCTTGGCATGTAGATTGAGATGCTTGTCTGAAGAGGTAACTTGCAGATTGAGAGATCAACCGGCTGATTTAAAAACAAAGCAAAACAGAACAACTAAATGTACCAAACAGTTCTTTCTTAAAAGGGTCAGACCAATATTTTTTGTTTGTTTGTTCTTTTTAGATATACATGATGGTAGAATGTATTTTGACATATTATACATACATGGAGTATGACTTATTCTAATTAGGATCCCATTCTTATGGTCATTCAGAATGTAGAGTTTCACTGGTCATGTATTCACATATAAACATAGGAAAGTTATGTCTGATTCATTCTACTGTCTTTCCTGTTCCCATCCTCCCTCCCTTCCCTTCATTTCCCTTTGTCTAAAGCACGAACTTTTATTCTTCCCTCCTCCTAGTCCTCACTGTGTGTTAGTATCCTCATATTAGAGAGAACGTTCGGCCTTTGGTTTTTTTGGGACTGGCTTATTTCACTTAGCATGATAGTCTTCAGTTCTATCTATTCACCAGCAAATTAAATAATGGAATTGACTTCCTCAACAAGACTCCTAAAGCACAGGAAGTAAAATCAAGAATCAATAAATGGAATGGAATCAAACTGAAAAGCTTCTTCACAGCAAAGGAAACAATCAAGAACATGAAAAGAGAGCCTACGGAATGGGAGAAAATCTTTGCCACATGTACCTCAGATAGAGCATTAATCTCTAAAATATATAAAGATCTCAAACTTACCACCAAGGAACAAATAACCCAATAAACAAATGGGCAAAGGAACTGAACAGGCACTTTACAGAAGAAATACAAAGGCTCAACAAATATGTGAAAAAATGTTCAACATCTCTAGCAATTAGAGAAATGCAAATTAAAACTACAGTGATAATTCCATCTCACTCCAGTCAGAATGGCAATTATCAAGAATACAAGTAACAATAAATGTTGGTGAGGATGTAGGTAAAAAGGTTCACTCAGGCCAGTTTTACGTACAGAAAATTTCAAACTGTGACTTCCAAGTAGGCATGTGTTCTTTCCTGTGATGCAATACTATGGTTTGGATATGGGTCATGTGCCCTGGCCTTGTGTTAAAGATTTGGTCCATCCCCAAAGTGGCACTATTGGGAGGTGGTGGAATCTTTGGTAGGTGGGGCCTAGTGGGTAGGGTCCTTAGGTCCTTGAGGGCATGCCCTTGGGATCCTAGTCTCTTTATTTTCCTTTCTTTTGCTTCCTGTCACATTGAGGTGAGCGATTTTACTCTACCACATACTCTTATCATGATGTATTACCTCATCAGAGGCCCAAAGTAATTAGGCTGCTTGATCTTAGACTGGAATCTCCAAAACCATGCACCAAAATAATTTTCCCTTTATAAATTAATTTCCTCAGGTATTTCATTGTAGTAATGAAAAGCTGAACAAAACAAAGGATGAATAAATTCATTTGAAATTTGAAGGACTTAATGCAAAAATGCAAATGGACACTTAGAAGTGATGATGTCACTCAAATGCTTGGAGTTACTTTGTATAGAACAAAGACATTGATGTTCTCAGTTCCTTTTCCATTTTATATAAAGAGTTATGGACACTCTCCTGCCATCCTTGGGCCCAATAAATGCCTGAAAGACTTAGCATGGTAAGCCACTATTATGTGTCAGATACTGGGGGGATGCACAGCCCCTGTCTTCAAGGAGTTCATTGTTTGGCTATAGGAAGAAGACAGAAACATGTGAAAACTTTGTGGAAGGTAGGATATGATTAATTTTTGCCTGGTTTTTAATGTTAGAATATCTCAGGGCTCTTTCCTCTGTTATCCATTTTTACTCCTTCTACATATGATTTAGTCCCTTCCTGTGTCTGTTATACAGACATCCACAGCTGTATCTTCAGCCCTGACTCCACCCTGATCTCCAGCATCTACATAGAAGTCAGATGACTTCTGTGTATGTCCTCCTCAGGAGTCTAGTATCTAAAACCAAGCCCTATTACATTGCTTCACTTCCCTGTGTCTGTTTATCTGTTAGTCTCCCTCACCCCTGTAAATGGTACCACTTTCCACACATCTTGCTTTTCAATTTTTTCATGGAACTGATTCCATATGAAATTGTGTTTTTGTTATGTGCTTTTTGGCTGAATCTCTGAAGTAGAATGCCTGGCATGTGGTAGGCATTAAATATGTATTTCTTTGAATGAATTGTAAAAAGCAGTTGTATAGGTGGTAAGTATACAAAGAGGAATATTTCTGTGGGCTAGGAAGTAGAGTAGGCCCCATGTCGTATAATCTATAGTCAGCTCTATTTGCTCACAAGACCCAATTTTCGTTATTAAGATGAGAGAGTTGTTAAATCCAGTTGTTATTAATAATTAAATCAACTTAAAATTAAATAAATACTCAAGACTCATTATTTCTTGATTAGTGTATTTTGTTCTTATCTGTGCTCTTGCAATTGTTTAAGTTCAGTGTGACTGATGATAGAAATATTTTCTAATGTTGGCTCCTTCTCATCTCTTCCCAATTCTAAATGTGGTCACATCATATTGACTGAAATGACCATAGCAGAATATTTGTACAAATCAGCAAATAATGTCAGCAGTGTTCCATTGCCAATAGAATATTATCCAAACCTCTTAGCCTAAAGGCTCTGCTAGACTGAGTCCATTATGCCTCCTCCCCAATTGCCATCTGCATGCACATATGCATGCATGCACAAACACACACACCCACAAACACACACACAACATTTTGTACATGGATGTTATCCCTGCTTTTGGACTTTTGCTTTTTCTGTGGTAACTACCTAGAGTCCTTGCTATGTTGTGGATATGGGTTGTCCCCCAAAGACCCATAGGGTTTTATGAAATGATTGGATTGTAAGGGCTCCAGCCTCATCAGTGGATTAATCCATTGAATTAATGGATGATTCAGAGGGGTGGAAACTGTTAGGAGGTGAGGCCTAATTGAAGGAAGTAGGTTACTGGAGGTGTGCCCTCGAAGTGTATATCTCATCCTGTCCCCCTTTAGCCACCCTGCTTCTTGACTGTTGTGAGCTGGGCATCTTAACTCTACCACATTCTTCTTCCATTATGTTCTGCCTCAGAGAATTTAACCATATCCTACCTTCCATAAAGTTTTCCTGTTTCTACCTTCTTCCTGTAGCCAAAACAATGGAACCAGGCAAACATGGAGCAAAACCTCTAAAATTGTGAACCAAAATGAGTCTTTCCTCTTCTAAGTTGTTCTTGTCTGGTATTTGGTCACAGCAACACAAAGCTGATGAACACAGTCCTCCTCCTATCCCTAAATATCTGAATCCACACCATCCCTTGAGGACATATTTTATATGAAATCTGCAATGTTCTGGTAAGTATTTCACAACCAGCTTTCCAGAAAACAAGCACACTGATTGTAACAATGTAATTTGGCCAATATCACTCCCCAGCACTTCCCTCCTCCTCCCCTCTTCCCACATCCTGGTCCCTTTACTCTACTCTACTGAACTCTTTGATTTTCACAAGATCCTCCCCAACTTTCTTTTTCTTTTTCCTTTTCTGCTTCTACATATGAGAGAAAACATATGACCCTTGACCTTCTGTTCTGAATTTATCTTATTTCATTTAGCATAATGGTCTCAAGTTCTATCCATTTTCCTGCAAATGACATAATTTCATTTTTCTTTATGGCTGAATAAAACTCCACTGTGTATATATACCACATTTTTATTTATCCATTGACAGTCACCTGAGTTGGTTCCATAGTTTGGCTGTTATGAACTGTGCTGCTATAAACATGGGTATGCATGTATCAATATAGTATGATGACTTTAATTCTTCAGGATAAATTCCAAGGAGTGGTATAGCTGGGTCATATGGTGATTCCATGCCTAGTATTTCGAGGAACCTCCATACTGATATCCATAGTGGTTGTATTAATTCACAATCCCACCAACACCAACATTGTAAAAGTGTTATTGTCTGTATTCTAGTTGACTGCAACTCTGACTGGTGTGAGATGAAATTGCAGTGTAGTTTTGATTTGCAGAAAACTTGTTCTTTCAGCTGAAACTTCCTCAGATTTTTGTGAGCTCCATAAAATGAAAGTGAAACTACATTAAGGCTACAGATTTAATATATCTCAGCCCTGAATAGAGAAAACTCATGGAAAAACTAGTTAAAATGCAGAATGAGGATGATCAGTGTGATGGAAGTTCAACATGATTAACTGGATCCACAAGAAAAAAGTTCCTGTGAATTTCATTGCCAATAAACCTGCTAATATACCTTCCCCACTGACCTGGAAAGTAGTTTTCAGTATATTTACTTAAGGATGTGTTTCTTGCCACAGTTGAAGCTCATTAGTAGCAGCTGAAAGTAATTAGATGGCTAATTAAAACAGAGTAATGAGGTAACTAAGCACTAATGATATGGCACTCATTGCTATCCAATCAGTGGAATTCTTTGTATCTCATTTGTAGCTGGGGGAGAAGCATGTGTTCTGCTAAAACAAGGGGTCTTGCCATTTTTATTGTAACAATATCACAATTATGAACATAGAAATAAAGTCTTGGATGAAGAAGAGAAACTTGTTGCCTTTCCCCTTATAAAAAGTGAATAAATCCAAGAATGTGAGTGGTTTCTTGTTGCCAATAGTCAATCTGCCCTTCTTGATATGAAGACAGATATACAAGGCAAGATGATTGTTAAAATGATAAGGGAAAACCAAATATTACCAATGACATGAGTGTATTTACTAAAGGAAAGAAAAAACACAAAGCTTTAATAAACAACATGAGTCTCTGTGTCCAGAAAGACATGATCAGTCTCCAAATAATGAAATATCAAGAGACTTCATTCATTGTTCTTTTTTGAGTCCATTTAGTAACATTAACATTGCTTGGTAAAAAACTGACTGTGTTGTAATATTATTATTCCTGGAGTGAGAGGTCTAGTAAGAAAAAGGCGTCATTTTAGTAGAGAAAATGTCACCATTAGTTATTCAAAACAAATATTTTTACATACACTCATATAAAATCCTGCTGGATTATTGGATGACAATGATTAGAATGTTTTATTGAAATTTCCAAGAAACTGTATGGCATATGATCTAAATGGAGAAATTTGCCTTTTTAAAGACTGATTTAAAATTAATCAATGCATTACAAAAGAAAATTCTTAATGATGGGAATGCTAATATCTCACTTGAGTTCAGCAGAATATATGACCAATAGCAGAAGAAATAATGTTTTAGTCAGGGTTTTCACTGCTTTTGAAGCAGACCAGGTACCCCAACCCAAAAGGTCCTAGCCATAATTAAGCTTTTCTTCTTGTCAGAAAGATTTTCACACAGGAGCTCAGCAAAAACTTCTGCAGAGGGTATTGTGTGGCTTGTAACTTCCTCTTTTTGTAAATGCCAGGTTTGCAGAAAAGAAAAAAAAAACTTGTAAAACCTCTCTCTAGTCTAAAAAAATGGAACAAAAAGCACTCCTCATGAAAACCTTCAAACCCCTCCTCCCATAGGGTGTAAAGTTTAAAGAATTTCCAGACTCGTGGGCCAGAGAATTTTAGGCAACAGGCCACTCTGGATCCTGCAGCCAATAAACCTGCTTTCTAAAAATTCCTCAGGTATCCAGCCTCATCTGTCCTACATCACTGTGACCAAAGGACCTGATAAGGACAATTTTAGAGGAGGCAAGTTTTATTTTGGGGCACAGTTTCAGATTCTCAGTCCATAATAGATGGCCAACTCCATTCCTCTGGGCTCCAGATGAGGCTAAACATCACATTGGAAGAGTGTGACAGAGAAAAGCAGTTCAGGACATCACACCAGGAAGCAGAGTGAACCCTCACTGTGACAAAATATATACTCCAAAGGCACATCCCAGTGACACACCTACTCCAGCCATACTACCTACCTACAGTTACCACGGACTTAATCCCTGTCAGGGGATTTATACACTGATTAGGATAAGGCTCTCATCACCCAATCATTTCACTTCTAAACGTTCTTGCATTGTCTTACACATGAACTTTTGAGGAACACCTCATGTCTAACCATAACACCTAGTCTATTAAAGTTCTTGAGAACTTCATCCAATTCAGATCCTATGGGTTAGAGAGATCTTCATCTGCTCTCTCCACCAGACTGTGTGTCTTCTATTCAGTCTTACTGCATGCTTTTCAGACCCACCTATTCTCCTTATTGCTGCCAGGAAAAGCTTTGACACATCTCACAGCATGTCTCCGTATCTGGGGTGCCTCCATTCCAGCAGGCAAACAAGTTTCTCTGGCTGGGCTTGATCTTCTCCTGCATTATCCTTTGCTCTTCCATGCTTTCTGAGCCTGCAGTAAGTTGAACTTCTATTAAGTTCAGAAAAGCTCTCCCTCACTTTTCCTTACACAAACCCTACTCAAACCATAAGATTTAGCTCAAGTAAATCTCTGTAAGCTTTTCCTTAATCTACTTCTCTATTCTAAGTTCTTGCTTATTGCACTCTCTCTCTCTCTTTCCCTCCCTCTCTCCTTCCTTTTCTCCCTCCCTCCCTCCCTCCCTAATCTTTCTGTCTCCACACTTAAACTCTGAAATACTTGAAATCATTCACTGTTCATAAAAGCTTTACTGTGTGTAACTGAGACAGGAACTACTACTGTAAGGGAGGAGATAGTCATGAACACAGTAAATCCACTACCCTCATGGAAAGGTGGGGAAAGGTAAATTTAAAATAAACAAAGAAAACAATTTTCAGAGTGTCTCCTAACATTAGTATAGAAAGCCTGGGAATATAACACTCTGAAAGGAAAGAAGCTACATAAAATCTTAGCAATGTGAACCTTGAATTAAAATACACAAGCATTCTTCCAATGACCTTATTTTCAGTTTGAGGAAAACCTAGGGCCAACAGGAGTAAGTTCATGCACAGTATTCAGAGTTTATTGGTAGCAGAGCTGCGCACCCAACTTTATCCTCTCCCTCCTCATCCAGAAATATGACAGCTTTCAGACAAAACATATACTTCGGTCTTGTTTACAGTAACCATGTGGGATGGTTTGAAAGAGATCAAGTATGGGATCCAAAGTGAAGGTGATTTGCCAAGCTATCTACTGTTCAGCAGAGTCACATAACCACCACTCTGCACAGGGTGTCCTCCATTCTGACACCTGCCAGTGTCATTGGCAACATGCCCTCTTTTCCTTGCCAGTGGCCATTCATTCCAGTTGCAGCAGCTTTTCGAACATTCCCAGGGACACAGCAATTGTATCATCCAGAGAATCTAGCATCAGTTGATGACCATCCTTGGAGGACTGGGTATCAGGTTCTTTGCGGGTCCCTCTCCAAGCACAGAAATGCCAGGATCAGCTGATGATCACCCACTCCTATGAGATCTGAATTACAGCATGGCAGGGGTTCTTCCTCGAGCTTCTAGACCTTAGTAACTTTGACCTCTTCCTTTTGTTTCCAAAACCTAGTATGGAAGTTATTTTCTGCATTTGCTTCTTCTGTATTACCTTATTGTTCTCATTTGACTGCTTAGTTAATACTTCTTTATTCCTAGCAATCCTTTGTATTAAATTCTTTCTCATAAAGCATTTGGAATGTTCTGTCTTTGGGTTGTACCCTAAGCAATGCAGATGTGTTTTAGCACATAGTGCTAAACACCCCCAGAGGCAAAGGTCAGAACTGAATACATTTATTATACATAACTTAGGCAATTACTATATATATTCAGAGCTTTGAATTTGCCTCCTGGGAATTTGATGTTTATCAGAATGTTAACATATCTAATCTTTTGTTTATGATGAAAGCATGCAGAAAAACTAGACTAGAGATCATACTACAAGTGATGATTGAGACAATTTGTCTTCAAATTTGGATTCTACTTTTCTGTGAGGCCTCTGAGCACACAGGCAACAAGCAAGCACAATAAACTGAAGAGGGCAATAGAATCTGTATGCAGTGAACTTTTTTAAATGGCATATTTAATATAGCAGTAAACTGTTAGAAGGAAATTAAATTGAAATAAGGGAACAGGAGTTCTGTAGGTTCAGCACCCCAGGAAATTTCTTGAAGAAAAGAAATCAATGAGGAACAGAATCCAGGTTGATAAATTCCACTGGCCCATTTTTATCCACAAAGACTTTCCCCCTCCAAATCACAGGATGTGAAGAGTCATGAGTTTTAATCACAGAAAAAGCATACTTTATGATTCTATGCTCAGCATGCAGCTTTAATGTCATTTTGAAGTTCTGTTCTGATAAGTACATTCTGCCTCCAAAACTTCCGAGGGCTTTCGATCTCACAGTTCTCATTGTAATAATCCCCAACTGGATTCAGAAGACTAACTTCATATCCAAAGCATGCTAAATTTCTGAGCCATTTCTAGGATGCTCCCAAGGCTTTTCCTAAGCTTCCTGTAGGATTGAGGAGTGGTGCAGGACACACACTTACAAAGACAGCCTGAGATGAAAGCTGTCCCTCTGACTTGAGTCACAGGAGCCCTGTGGCCCTGGCAAAGATTGTGTTCCCATCAGGAGCTCCTTCCAACTCCAGGAGCTGCTGGACTCCCACAGAGACCTTGATTCTCTGGGAAATGAGTTTCTGGGTGAATTGGTCAGGGCTCCCCCATCAGTCCTTGTGGTGCTTTCATAATATTTCTTCTTTCCCTGCAGAGTGTGACATTCACTCATTTCAGCGTTAACAACCTCACAGTTCTCTGGATCTGTCTTCGTTTGTGTACGAAGGACTTTTGGAGGTCCATTCTTACTTGAAATTTCTTCATAAACCCTCACAATTTATTAAATAAACAGATTTTTTAAAAAGCTCTGATCCTATAGAAAAGATCTGAGACTCTTCTACTGCTTCTATGGCTAGTAAGGAATAGAAATTTAAATGAACTGCTCAATTTGCTTCAATAATCTTAGTTATAACAATGGAACAAAATAACATTTTCAAACGCCTGCCCTCTTCTTGAAGAAATGACTGAAAACTAAGTAGGAAATAGCAAGGTAATGATCCTAGAACATCTTGTAGTGCCGCAAAGTAAGAAAGTGATCAAAATCAAACAAATAGAAAACGTATACTGATCAGGATATATCCAAAGGACATTAGAGGCAATTGAAAGATTTCCCAATGGCCCAAACTGGAACACCTTGAGCAGCAAATTAAGGCTGGATTATAACCCCAACTATAACATAAACGTAAGCAAATTCATACTTAGGTAACAAATGAGTGAATAAGTCAATAAATAAGAGCAAAGAGACAAATCTCTCTTAAGAATTCCAAATGATGTGTGCAGATACTTAGTTATCAAGAACTAGGAACAGAGGCCCCTATTCCTGAAGTGTAGGTGTGCCTATTCCTTCCACAGAGCACCCTATGGAAAGGCAGTAAAGAAAGAGTAAACATGAAGTAGAGAGACCTGAGGAGCATGCCTTCAGTCAGGTGACCAAGGTCAACATCAGCAGTGAATAATCACATTGTTACTGTGCACCCTTGATATGGGGTGATGAAATCCACTTTGCCTCTGTCATCTTCCTCAGAAGTGTGAATAACCTCAGTTCAATCATGAGCAAGACATACAAATTCCAACAGAGGGGAGTCCTAAAATGCTCTTGACCAATACTGCCCACACTGTCAAGGTCATCAAAACAAGGAAAGTCTGAGAAACTGTAACAGCCGAGAGAAAGCTAAGGAGGCAGGCAACTAAACATAAAGCTCCTTGAGTGGGGTTCTGGAATGGGAAATGCATTAAGTAAATCTGAAGAAAAAGGAATAAATTAGGCACTTTAATGAATAAGTTAGCATTGTTATTTTCATTAATTCTAAGAAATGTGCCAGGCTCAAAGACATTAGGGGAATTTGGGTGAGAGAGGTATGCAGGATCTCTGTCTTCTTAGGGTTTTCTTTTTGTTGTTTGCAAACTTTAAATTGTTCCAAGAAATAAAGCCTATTTTTCCTTAATGTAAAGGAGATTTATAAATCACCCACACAGACACACAAATCCTGCCTTCCTGAAATCCATGGCAGGTGCTGTGCCTTACTTTCTTCCTCTTTTTTTAAGATAAGGAAGTCAAAGACTGTGCGGCAAACACTGTTAATTATGCACCCAAATCCACTCTTCCTTTTTCCTTTGTGGATACCCAATCTTGTTTGGGCTTTCAAAGTCTTTAGTTAAAGACACTCTCTTCTTCAGGCTCCTGTGCCAGTGAGGTGCCCATGAATCTGAGGCTCTCAGCAAGTTGGTTAGAAGGCTCATGCATCTTTAGCCCTTTATCCATAACACTTTGCTCTCTTCACTTCCTCCCAGCTAGAACAACCACACAGAGCTGGAGATGAAGCATCCAGTTTCAAAGAAGACCACACATGCAAGAAAGATGGTGGAACCAAAAGTGAGAAAGAGCCCAAACTCCTGTTGCCCATTAGAAAGTTGCCTAACCCATTCAGAACCCAGCCCCACATTTCATGTGCAAAGAAACTAATAATAATAAACCTTTTTGTGAAGGGGGAGAGGAAGTAAGGGAAGGTGGCATTTGATTGTTTGGTTACACTGCATTCCCATTAGGTGTAATCACATGGGTCAGCTAAAAAGATACACGCTATTTGGTTACATTGTGTTCGCATTAGGTGCAACCACATGTATCAGCTAAAATGATCAGGGTCCTTCTGTTCCTATCAAAGTAATTGGTCAACTCCCTTTAGCCAAAACAAAACAAAGAAAAAACCTGTCAATTAAATGAACCAAACTGATCAGCTGGTTTGGGCATCACTCTAAGCTACACAAAGCCTTTTAATTCCATGTCCCCAGCCTGATGGAGTGAGGTGGTTGGGAATCAGTGCCACAGGCCTTCCTGGGTTTATCACTGGATGGAATATGCCCATTCTTCAGTTCATACAGGCTTCCATATGTCTTTCTGATAATAAGATTCCCTTTTTGTCTGTACTTCCAGGAGGTTTTGAACAAAATTTTATGCTAATTGCATTAACCAGGCTGTCTGAGAATTGATAATTTTTTTCCTATATTATTATTTTTTTCTATTCTAATTGTATTATTCTTTTTTAAAAAAATTTCTATTATGAGTCATTTTATATCCTTTAAAGAAAATAAAGTAATTGGCTGGGGTTGTGGCTCAGTGGTAGAGTGCTTGCTTAGCACATGTGAGGCACTAGCTTCAATCCTCAGCACCACATAGAATAAATAAACAAATAATTTTTTTAAAAAGGTAAAGATATAAATCCTTCATAATCCTTTCAGGACAGATGGAATTTAAATACATGTTTTTATGAATACATGGTTTGGTTAAGATTACATAAGTTGAGATGGCTGCAGTCCTTTATGAAGGGCTAATTCAAAATAACAAAGTTACTGTTCTGTGGAAGTTCTTTTAATTCCAGCTGTTCTCTTATATTTGTAATTTAGGACACAGAATTGTAAACTTCTTCAGAAGTGATAAAAATGAAATGGTTGCATGGCTCCCTACAGAGTTGAACCCCGGGGTTTTTATGTGAGTTTTCTGGGTAACAAATACATACCAATGTCGAAAAAAGGCATTTACTTTCTCAACTCGGGAATGAATCAATTCCATTGCTGTTTTTGGTGACCACACTGTCAAATACTGTTTCAAGTATCTTTTGGTCCTTTTCTGTTTGCTTTATTGTTATTATTCACTGTTTGGTTCTTTCCAAAATAAAACTGTGAAAGCTAAGCTTCAAATATATCCAAGAGCCTTGACATAGCCAGCTAACTTTAAAAACAAAGCAAGATAGAGAAGTAGAAAGTAGAAAGAAGCATTTCCCAAGAAACCAAAAAGTACTCACTGCGATGTTAAATCATCTCTAGTTTTCTTCTGATAGAAAGTCAATATTTGGCTTCCCAGAAATCAAAATAAATCTATTGTTTTTTTTCACTGCCAGCAATTGTACTAGTGTATGCACTAAATGAAATAGTGCATATACTATCCCATTTCATTTGTTTAATGAGACCATGAAATACAAGAGTAAGAAAAGACCTTTTTTTGAAGAAGGAGCAGGTATAGTGTACAATAGGAATGTGCTTAGTCCAAAAGTGCTTGGTTTATATAGACGCTCTGCTGAAATAGGCTTAGACAGTGCTGACACAGCAGCTGAATCAAAAGCTAGGAATCCAGAATCCATTCACTGACCCCAGAAGGATTAAATCATTTACACCACCTTCCCTATCAAATTGACCCTGACTGTGATGCTGCCCTCCTGGTCAAGGAAAAGGAATGGAAATTCTTGTGATGTCAAACTGTTTATTAAGAAAAAAAAAATTCGCCCTTATTCGTTTAACTAGACATTAAGTTCATAAAATATGTTTTAATCATTATAAGAAGTCAATAAATTGTAGGTATTATATTTAGATATAATTGAACTTAAAATGTATTCATTTGACTTTCTTTTTTGTCTTTCATTTCTGAACTAAAAATAAGCTTATTGATCTGTAACACTGTAATGACTCAATAATTCTGATATTTTAGACAAGTCATTTTGTTATCTTCTGCCTGTACTTGACTATAATATCTACAGCAATCTTTGAAAACTTGAAACAAGACACAGCTTTGTTTACTCTTGAACAGAGTTAAAATCCCCTAATGAAGGAAATAAGACATAGAGAAGAACTTTGCGAAAGTCATATAGCTAGAATGTGTCTGGTAGAACTGCAACTCAAATCCAGGTCAGCCTGACTGGAAAACAGATGCTTCTGGCCAAAAAGGCAAAAATGTACATTTTATAGACTGCATCACCTGTGAAATAAGATAATGGCTATGAATAATAAAGCTGAAAACTAACATTTATTATAAGCTAGGCCTGTTTTAATGATTTAAATGTTAATTCATTAATTCTCATAATAGCCATATGAGAGAGGTACTATTAAAATCCCCATTACACAGATGAAGTAACTGAGACACAAAGCTGAGATTAAATACCTAGCCCAAGGTCACAGTGCAAGAGGTGAAACTGTAGGCAATGTGGATCTAGGGCCTACACTGCAACCACAGTGTCACATGACTTACAAGTAATAATATTCACTTTTACCACCAATAAGCAACTGGAAAATGATACAAAAGTGACAAAAATATAGGAATCATTCTAAGAAAAAGTCACAAGATATTTTTGGGAAAAATTCCTTGAAGATAATTCTAATTTTAAAAAGCATTTTAAAATGACTAAATGATAAATATCCATGCTGTGGCTGCTACTTCAGAGGATTGTTAGGAAGATTAAGTTAGATAAATTTGTTAATACTCTTACAACAGCTCCTGGAGACAGGAAGCACTTCATAATATTACCTGTCTTTTTCTCCTCCTTCTCCTGTTTTTCCTCCTTCTTTTTCTTGTCAGACTCAAGACTTATTTGACTTAAGACTTATTTACTGTAGTATGCTCTTGAAGAATATCCAGTCTTTCTCTCTGAGCTTCAATTTTCTCATTCATAGAATTGGATTAATAGCAAATATCTTAGTTCTTCTATGAAAAATAGGCAATATGATGAGAAGGACCAACCCATGCCCATTGCCTGGTATGAAGGAGGGACTCCATGAGGTTGATTGTCTTCCTTCTCCAGGAAAAGACAGTGTCTTGTTTTTCTTCTGATTCTGCTTATCCAGGAGTCCCCAGGCTTGGGGAATTGGGGCACCAACAATATTCCTTTGCTTGTGTGTGCTTTCAAGGGCTCCCACCGCAGAGACTGGTTGGCTGAAGCAACAGGCATCAATTTTCTCACAATTCTGGAGCCCAGAAGTCTGAAATGAGTTTGTTGTCAGAGTTGTCTCCTCCTGAGGATGCTGAGGGAGCCTCCTGCATGGCTCTCTAGCCTCTGACAACCTCAGGCGCTGCTTGGCTTCTGGACAGCATGCCCTGAGCTTCACATGGTCTTCTCTCTGCATGTGTCTCTCTGGGCACTCACTCAACCTTTCCATTGGAACACAGTCATCTTGGAATAGGATCCACTCTAACAGCTAGATTTTAATTTGATTACCTCTGCCAAGGCCTTGTTTCCAAATAAGGCCACATTCTGAGGTGCTGGGCATCAGGAATCCACATCTCCTCCAAAAATACAATCCAGCCCCTAACAGTTTGATTGCTTTCTTGGTTTCATTTGTTTGTTTTAATCTGAGAAGTGACACAGTCACCAGCTTCCTTTTGTTTTCTGTCAAGCCAGGTCTTAAAAACAATATAGAAAAGAAAAGCACTGCTATCTCTCATTAATTACATCTCTTCATATAAAACATTTTTAATTCTTTAACAAAAAAAAGAGAAATTTTATTACTCCACAGCAGCAAGATTTTCACATGTTTTACAAAAAGTATGTTAAATGGAAGTGGAGACAGAGCAACTTAGGGCTTTGGGCCATTTTCCCCACTACAATCAGACAAGTCTTTGTTTTTATTTATTTCAATACTGGGGACTCAGAGAAAAATCTTATTTGAATATCAGGATACTTGTTACAAACACAGTAATAACACGGGACTTCTCTTGACTGCCACTACTCTTGGGGTACTTTTGAAGTTCACTAAATTCTTCTTGAGTAATTTGTTTTACATCATTGTATTACGCTGCTCATGGATTGGTAAGCTAAAAGCAAAATTCATTTTTAACATCCTTGAGGAAGCATTCGTAAAATCAGTATGTAAGCACACCCCACTATTTCTGTTCTTTCCATTGCTTCCAATTTCTTCTTAAGTCATTTCATGTACTCCAGTTTATCTCTTGAGAGATCTGTCAGAGAGCTGAGTTTGACTTTATTCTGAGTGTTGTCTAAATTGCTGAGAATTTTCTAGATCATTTCCAAACCAAGGATCAAGGAACTGGATTAGATTTTCTATACCAAAGAAAGCATTTATCACCTCTGCACCTCTTCCTCCTCTTCTCCCTCCTCCTCTTCCTTCTCCTCCTCCTCCTCTTCCTTCTCCTCCTCCTCCTCTTCCTGTTCCTTCTCCTCCTTCTTCTTCATCTTCCTCCTCCTTCCTTCATTCTCTTCTTCTTTCTTCTTTGTACTGGGCTGTTATGGACTGAATGTTTATATCCTGCCCAAATTCATAAGTTGAAATGCTAGCCACCAGTATGATGATATGAGAGTAGGGGACTTTGGGAGGTGAGAATCCTTATGAAGGAGATTAGTGCCTTATAAGAAGAGACACTAGAATACTCATCTCTCTCTCCTTTGCCATGCAAAGATACAACAAGACAGCCATTTGCAAATCAGGAAGGGGGCCTTTACAAGACCACAAATTTGCTGATTCCTTGACCTTGGACTTCCAACCTGCAAAATTGTGAGAATGAATGTTTGTGATTTAAGCCACCCAGTCTATAGCAATTTGTTATAGCGCTTGAACTAATGGACTTTGAAACTCTCCAGCAAAAGGTGCTCCCCAGAGGCCATCTCATTCAACTATCCTTCAGACTGACAGTTTCATAAACAAACATTTTTTAGATAATTCACCTTCAAAATATATGACTATTCCCTCCTCACCACTTACTTTTCTAATTTCTGCTGGTAGTTATTTTTTATTTGTGCTTTATTTGAGCTTTCTTTACCCAGAGGAAAGATCAGCTCCTTGAAACTGGTTTAAGATATCTATTTACTGTGCTCTGATATTAGTGACATCACCAGCTGAATAGTTTATGTAGCATTTAATTAAGAAAAGGAGTGCAATGGGATGTGGCTTATGAGGCTCTTTAACCATGCTTCAGAGGGTATAGTTGGTCTTCTGGTATGTATTTTCATCTTAAAGTACATGTCTTTTTAATGAACGCTGGCCTCAAAAGATATTTGCCAAACTATTTTATTTTTTTCCAACCTAAACACCTAATGAACTAGCAACTCCTAAATAAGCGCTTTTCTCCATCTAATCTAATCACAGAGAATGGGCAGCTTTGTCCTTCAAAACTAAGTAGGACTCTATATGCCAAAAATGCTAAGTGGGGTTTTGGTACGGTGAACTTTGTGTTTGGACTTGATCTGGACCTGGTCTGAAATTTAGGTCTGTATTCCAGCTTTCACGCATTTTGGGCCTGATCTTAGGGATCTCACTTAGACTTTGAGTCCCAGCTATCTTGCATGTAAAATAAAGAACAATACCCACTTTATAAAACGGTTGCAAACATTAAACTACATATAAAAATGAACTAAAAATGGATCATAGATCTAAATGTAACAGCTAAAATTATAAAACTCTTAGAAATCTATTGAAATTAAAAAAACTTTCATCTTGTGTTGCAAGCAAAACCATCAAGAAATGTGAAAATATAAGGCATATGCAGAATAGGGAAAATATTTGCAAATCATAAATCTAATAAAGGACTCACATCTAGAATATACAAAGAACTCCCACAACTTGAGAAAAATGAAAACATACATCCATAAAAACTCATCCAAGAATGTTCACAGCAGCATTCTTTATATAGCCAAAAGGTGGAAATAAACCAAATATCCATCAACTGATGAATAGATAAACAGACTGTGGTATAGACTTGTAATTCAGTATCATGCCACCATTACAAAAGAAAAGTACTGGAACATTCTACAGTATGGATGAACTTTGAAGGCATTATGGTAAATGAAAGAAGCCAGATGCAAAAGACTATCTATTGTAAGATCCCAATTCTATGAAATATTAGAAAAAGGCAAATTTATATAGAGAAAGTAGATTTGCAGTTGCCAGGGACTGGGTGAAGGAGCAAAAAGTGATGGGAAGGTGGGGTGGGTGACTGCTTAAGGGTGTCATCCTGGTGTGACGATGACAATGCTCTGAAGTTAGATTATTACGGTTGCACAACCTGTGAATGTTCTACTACAAGTGGCTTGTATGCTTTAATTAGGTGAACTTCATGTGAATCACATTTTAATAAAAAGATTAAAAAGTTAAATTAGAGAATGTTTTTAAAGTCTTTAACAGACTATGAAGAACAAGAGTCATACATCAAGTCTCAGTTCTCCCTGGTCTGTCATAAACCACATTGGTTTTATTGATCATTCTACCTTTATTTATGTTATTAATTTTTATTTCCCTTCTTTTACCTCCTTGAGATTTAATTGACTATCCCTTTCCCAGCTTTTTAAAATTAATCCTGAGCTCATTGGGTTTTAGCTTCTCTTCTTTTCATTTCATTTAAGAACTAACATTACTCTTTAAGTACTACATTAGCTCTGTCCCAATGTTTCCATATGTACTATTTTTGTTATATAATTCAAAACATTTCCAATATACCATTTGATATCTTCTTAAAATTTTAGAAATATATTTATTTATTCCAGAACATGAACAAATTTTCCAGTTAAATCTTGTTATTGATTTCTAGCTTAATTGCATTGTGGTGGAACAAATATGCTATATGATTTCTACTCTTTGAAATTTGATGCAATGTTCTATAAATGTCCATTAATTCAAGTTTGTCATGTTCTCTGAAATGTCTACAGCCTTAAAAATTGGTGTACGGGACTGAGAGAGGTGCATTAAATGACCCTGGTGTAATTGTTGGTCAATTTCTCACACCTCTGCCATTGTGCAGCATCTGAAAACTGCTGTTGTTGGGGCCGGGTATGAGTGCCACAGAGCCACTGCTGTGGCTTCCCCTCCACCTGTCGCTGTGCAGCGTCTGGATCCTTGCTATTTGCTGCCTGCTCTGAGGTCAGGTGCTTCAGGCCCCCACAGCTGCTGGGATTGACAGTGCCAGAGGCCCATGCCAGCAGCAGAGCTCACCCAGCAGTGCCCAAGGAAACATCCATCATCCCCCTGATGTCACCATTCCCATTGTCAGTGTGTCTATTCAGTGGGCACCCCATAGCTCTTTGTGCATCTCACCTGCCTGAGGCAAGGGAGTGTCCCTACCCAAGTTGTCCTTGGACACAGCAGGTCTCTTTAACTCAGCCACACATCACACTCTGCCTGCAGTCGTGAATACAGTCAAAGAAGGTATGGGAGACTACACTATGGTGCCCAGCTGGAACCAAACAACATTGTATGCCAAACTTACTCTCCAGGTACATCTTCAGGAGGAAGCTGCTTGCCAATGAAGCCCACCCTACAAAAGTGGCAGAGATAACAGATATGCCAGGTGTACAAATCTCAATAGAGGAGCACAAAACGTGTGAGGAGATGGGGTCATGTGATGCCTCCAAAATTACTCCAAACAGTAATTCTCTAGCAACAGATTCCAGAAAAAAACACCACCACTGAAATGCCTGATAGAGAATTTAAAAGAATGATTACAAAGCTCAATGAGATCCAAGAGAATAGAGGCAGCTGAATGAAATTAGGAAAACAATTCATGATATGAATTAGAAATTCAACCAAGAAAAAGAACCAAACAAATCCTGAAAATGAAGAGCTCAGAAGGGAATTGAGGGGGCAAGGGAGGGAAGGGAAAGGGAAGAACTGTGGCATAACTTTCCTATGTACATACGTGCATGGATATACTGCAGCGACTCTCACCTTTATGTACATCCAAAAGGCACCAATTTTTAAAAAATTATAAATAGCAGAAAGATTAGCAGAGTAGAGGGAAGGAAACAAGGGGAGGGAGGAGGAGACAGAAGGGGGAAGTACTGGGGACTGAATTAGAGCAAATTATATTCCATGCTTTTATAATTATGTCAAAATGAACCCTATTATTATATACAGCTAAAAAGAACTAAAAAAAAAAGAAGGAAAATGAAGGACTCAGTAAGTCAAATTTGCTAGTTTCTTCTTATGGTTCTGTCAATTTTTGTTTTATGCATTTTATCCATTCAAATGTTATTTGGATGTTAAATGGATGTTACTTTATTCCTTCAAATTTAAAATTGTTGTATTATCCTGGGGAGTTGAATCTTCTGTCATTATAGAGCACTTCTTTCATCTTTAATAGTGTCTTTAGCATTAAAATCTATTTTGTCGATATTGGTATGGCTGTATTTTTTTTCTCTCCTACTGCATCCATGTATTTTAGGTGTGGTCATTTGTAAGCCATATGTATTTGACTTTTGATGTTTCTTAATATCTGATCTTTTTTGACTTTTAATTGAGCAACTAGGCTATTTACCTTAAATGTATTTACTGATATATTCAAATTTATGTCTATCCTATATTTATTCATACTTACATATTTATGTACTTCTTATTTGTCCTGCATTTCTATATTCCTTTTCACTTTCATTTTTGTCTTTTGGCAGGAGTTTATTGGTTTTTATAATTCTTTTTGTTTCCCTGTATCCATTTAGAAGCAGTATTTTTGTTTGTTTGTTTTTTTGTTCTTTGCAGTACTGGGGATTGAACCTGGAGTACTCTACCACTGAGCTTCATCCCCAGCCACCCCTCCTTTATTTGAGACAAGATTTCTCTAAATTGACAGGCTAACCTTGAATTTGCAATCCTCCTTCCTCAGGCTCCCAGTCCCTGGGATTACAGGCATGTGCCACCATACCCAGCCAGATGTAATATACTCTTTTATTAGTCCCTTAGAAACTACAATATGAATTCCTTTTTCTGAATAGGTAATACATTTATTTTTTCTACATTTTTATTGGTGCATTAGTGTTGTACATAATGATGGGATTTGTGGTTACATATTCTTACTTTACAATATTAACTCCTAAGTTATCAAAATCAAATATTCAAAATATTCGTGCTGTTTAAATTCTCCTTCTTTCTCCCATTCACCTCTACCTTCTTTTTACCCCTTCTTTCCCTCCCTTTCTGCCTCCCTCTCTACTCTCTGACATATGGAGCTATGTCACAATATATTATCATCACTATTATCTCATAGAAATAATATTCTTTTAGATTTATTGAAATATTTGCCTTTTTAATTGCTAATCATCTGTTCCGGGATTTGTACCCTTCTTTGGAGGATAATTTTCTTTTTGCCTGAGGTACAGTTTAATGTCCCTTAGACATTACTGGTGATTGATTCTCTTGATTTTTTTATAACTAAAATAACTTTTCATATCCATTCTTGTAGGAAATTTTTGTCAGGTATTGAACAATGACAGTTATTCTCATTCTGCAAAAAGGCCCTGATTTGATTTTTCTTGTTTTTGTTGAAAAGTCAACTTCCAGTCTAGTTGAAGATCTCCTTCAAAGGCAATCTTTTTATTTGTTTTTCCACTTTTTAAATTTCTTCTTGTCTTTGTTTTCCACTAGTTTTCTTTTGAGGTGTCTTTGCATTTTTGCATACTTATGTTTGTAAACTTCTTTTTTTGTGAATGAAAGTCATTCTGTCCATTTGGAAAATTCACAGTCACTATCACTTCAAATACTGCATCTGTCTTGTTTTTTTTCTCACCTATTTTTTAGGAAATTAATTTAAGTGTATAGTTCACCCTTTCCCTATCTCTACTGTACCTGTTACCCTCTCTTTTGTGTTTTCATCCTTTCATTCTGTATCTCTTATAGTCTACTTTCTAGTTTTTCAGTGTTCTATTCAGTTGTGTCTAATTTCCCAAACACCACTGAATTAGCAATTTTTCTTAAATTTTGAAAATTTTATTCAATTATTTAAAAAAATATTTTAGTTGTAGATGCACACAACACCTTTATTTTATTTATTTATTTTTATGTGTTACTGAGGATTGAACTCAGTGCCTCACATGTGCCAAGCAAGCACTCTACCACTGAGTCCCTTCAATTCTTTCATGATAGTTTTCATTTCTAGAGTTTTATCTCAATTTTTCTCAAATTACAATTCTCTAATGAAAATGTCTATCTTTTCATCATTTTCTCCATTTCTTTTCTTCAGTTTCATATTTCATTATGTTTCATTATGTTGCTTTTAAAATCCTCATCACCTAACTCTAATATTTTGATCACCTTTGTGTCTGTTTCTCCTGGACACTCCTATAAATTTATGGATATAAGTTGCATGCAAGACTGTGCTGAAGCTCCAAAGGATGTGACCCTCTTTTAAAAGCATTTCTCTCTCCACTCAGAATGTGGAGTGATATCAACTTAATCCACTCAGCAACATCTGGTTCCCCAGGCTTTTCAAATAAGCCTTGTATATTTCCTGGAACTTTCTTCCCTTGGTCCCCAAACTCTAACCTTGCCTCATGAAATTGCTGAAAATCTCCCTTTACTTTTCAAGTTTTCCCACATAGGTTTTGCGACATTCTAGCCCACGTGTCACTAGTATTCAGTAAATTTCTTGAAGGAAAGACTGGTGTGTACTTGAGGCGCCCCCACATCCTTGCCAAAAGTTCTACTGATGTCTTTATGGTTTACAAGGTCTCTCCTAAACTATGCATTCAACTTTCACCAGGCCCTTGTCCTCCTCAGCACACTCAGAATTTACACCTGCCTCTCAGGGTAAGAGACATGGAAGTCAGCTCACCTTTCCAAGCCTTCCCTCTATGGGGTCTTAGCCCCACTAATTCTCATGCCTCAGCCTCTCTCCACTGCTTTAAAGTGGTGCTTCCAGAGGTCCCTGTGTTTTCTAATTGTTCCAGATGGGAGTGCTGGTCTGCTGCCAGTTATTTCGTCCCACTCCAAAGCAGTCATCCTTTTAATATGTTTATGTCACTGTTATAGTTTCCATCTCTTGGCTGAAATATTTAAACTCATTTTTTAATCTTTGTGAACATAATAAGTGTAGTTTATATTAAAGTTTGTATCAAATAATCATAGTATCTGGGGCATAGTATCTGTATTATCTATTACTTCTGCTGATGTCCACAAATGCTCAGTTATCATTATGTGCCAGGCATAATATTTGAAAAAATTGTTTTGAGTAATATGTTGAAGCCTGCAATGATTTTTATCTTCCACCAGAGAGGATTTTTGTTTGCGTTTCCAGGCTCTCAGTGACTTTTGGCATCAAGATCAGTGCTTTCATGAACTAAGCTATCTTTGTTCACCCACTTGATATAAATCTACTCTTCAGTCTCTGCAAGGGCTAGTTTATTCCCAATTCCCCCTCATGCCTATGCAGTTTTTCTAAGTGGATTTAGAAATTTAGACAAACCTATTGCCATGAAAGAAATGATAATATATATAACCTAAAAGCTATCAGTAGCTGTATTTTCTGCCATGTGGGAAAAAAATTCTCATCAGAAAGAGGTTGGCAGGAACAGAGATAATAATAATGATAGCCAATACCTCTAGAGGGCATTCTCTGTCACCATCTGTTTTTAGCACTCTATATATCAACTCGCTTATCCCCACCACAAGCTTGAGGCAAGGGAGCGAGCCCAGCTGTGGTCTGAGGCCCCAATTCTGGTTGTCCCTAGTCCCCAGTCTCACTGGTGCCCTCCTTCTAAGAGAGTGAAATGTGAGGTTTCTCACTTTGCAGCCTGTTTTCTGGGTTTATTTTAATTAGCTGTCCAGGAGGGACCTCTTCATGTCCCTATTCCAGGTTCAGGTCTTTGGGCAGCCAAGTTTTTTTGTTGTTCATAAATAATGATCTTGCTTGCCAGTATTCATTTCTACCCATCAAACGAGCTGCTGTTGACTCCCAGAAACTGCTGCAAACCTTTTCCAAGTAGAGGCTAAACAACCAGAGCATACAGAAGACTCCTTTATAACTACACAGTACAAATTCCCACCATGCCTCCAGAAAGGTATTTCATAATTCATGGTTATTGCTCATAAAACAAAATACTAACCACAAATGAAATTTTTATAAAAGAAATCCCTCACAATCCCATTATTATAACAGTTCACGTATTTTATTTGTAATTCTTATCCATATTTTTGAAAGTGTGATTGCAATCATTCCAAATATACATAATTAAAAATGTACTTTACAATTAATTAGTAGTTCTCCAGGTACCAACCAGAAGCCTGTAGAGTTAAAAAAAAAAATAGTTGGGCAGTCATGGGAATTGTGCATTCCATGAGGTGGATGGAGCAGGGAAAGGTGAAACCAGGTGCTGCTGAGTCCCCACTGTCATCTGGAGATGTGATCTTCCATCTGGCCCCAAAGGTGATCCCATCTGTGGCTTGCTCACATGAGCTTAATTTTTCACTCCATTTCTTATTTTATTTTGGAGTAAAGCAGGATGTAATTATCTTATTTAGTTATTTCTACTTAAGAAGATAAGGATTCCCATTTAGAAACTAACATTCAGAAGATCACATGATTCACACTTGTTACAAATGGTAAGTTGATATTTGAGTTGTAAGCTGAAGAAAAACAAACAAACAAACAAACAAAAATTCTGTTTCTTGGCCCTGTAGTAGACTACTTCAGGGCCCCCAGAAAGCATTGCCTCACTTAGCAAGTAGGCCAACCAGTTAAATTTGAACTCCAGATAAACAAGAAATTAGGTTTAGTATGCCCCAAATATTGCATGACAACCTTACCCCCACGTCTCATGCTGAAGGGATGGGTCTAAGTGGCCGCATTTATTCCCCTGCCCCCTTGTCTCTTCTCTCTCTCTCTCTTTCTCTCTCTCTCTCTCTCTCTCTCTCTCTCACACACACACACACACACACAGAAGGCATCTTCTGAAGGTCTTGGAGGTGAAGCTATAAAGCCTTGTCAAGCCCCATGCATGTGGACTTTATGGGATGGTAGAGAATGTTTGCCGGAACAGATCTGCATAAATAGCCCATGGTGGGAGGGCAGCTGCCTGACAAGTTTTCAGGTGCCTAACACAGAGCCACACATGACCAAGCTGAGGTTCAGAAGACTTCCCTTTACCTCTACTAATGAGAGTCTCCCTTCTTCATAACCCAAGCTCTAACTTTTTATTCTTCTAGGCGTTAATAAGAGTGCATGGCTTGTGCCAATGGTTGAACTCTGCAGCTGGGTCTGGGGAGGATCTGTGCTCTGGCTCTGTGGTCGGTGTGGCAGGCACTGTGTCTATATGGGCACTGTCATCGGCTTCATCTACTCCTTTCCTGCTGGCTCTGTTAGAACTGAATGTCCTGTAGACCAGATTCTTCAGACAAAGAGGACTAAGGTGTCACACAGGTCAGGAAATATTCTCAGTAGTCTTTCATCAACCCATTTCTAGTGATCTAATCACATTTTACATGCATAGCCATTCTTTCCTCTCTTTTTCTATCATCTCCATTCCTCAATTGCTCTTCCACCTACTGAAATTCAGATGTCGAATCCCTCTTAAGACACTAAGCAGCACCAAGAGGCAAGTATCAGGTGTTGAGGCCTGTACTGCTCTAAGGATTGCCCTCCCCAAGGTCAGGACTTGCTTTCTCAATGTCAGGATATTGCCAGACACTTGGTGCACTCACCTTCTGACCATTGAGATCTCCTTATGAGCTTCTTTGCTCCAAAGCACAAAAATCTCAAGGTGTTTTCCTCTATCTGGGGAATGCAAATCAACCAACATAGAGGGCATCAAGGTGATCCTAACCCTGAGCATGCACAGCCCTTTTCTCCTCTACTCTATCAGCCAAAAGGCGTAAAACCCAGAGAAAACCACCCAGTCAATGGAAGAGTTCATGTTCAGTCAGGCCACAATTTCAGATCTGACTCCTAAAAATAAAAAATTTGCCCTCTAGCTGGCAACCCACAGGCCCTTGTCACCTACTGACTGTACTTAGCCCTAGAAAGAAATACTAACAAAATTCACAGCCAATATAATTTTATTTATATTGTTTCATTAGATCACTCCCAGATCTCCAGGGTCACTTATCTTTGCAGTTCCCACAAGGTGCACAGGGTGCCTTAGTGGACACATGTGGCATCTGCCCAGCACTGTGGCTCCTGCCTCATGCTCCAGTACACTGCCTTGGAAGATCCTGCTCCTGGCAGACTGATCCCATGCTTGGGAACTAGAGGACGAGAACTGAGCACATGTGTGACTGTCCACACCAGCCTTCTCTTGAGACTTTTCATGTGCTCTAATCTAAACTTGTCAGGACCCCTGCTGAAATGTCAGGGCATACGCGGTGCCTTTTCTCCTACAAGCCTTGGATTAGAAGCCAGGCAACTTCCATGCTGGCATCCACCTGTAAACAGAGCTAACAGGGCAGCAGAACAGAAAGAGGCATGAAGAAAGTGCAGCCTTGATAATACCATTACAGAGCTGAGAGATCCAACATTTCTCCACTTTCCAGGTGTACAAACCCAGAAATCTCCTTTCTTGTTTAATCCCAGTTCGGATTACATTTTGGATTACATAAACAACGAAAGACAGGTAAAACAACTAGTGAATATTCTATTGAATAATGAGACAGTGGCCATACCAAAATTGCTATTCTATGTCCACAGCACCCCTAATATTGTGCAGTGTAAAACCTGCAGAACCACCCTGGTTGGGCTGTAGTGTATGGGCACATATCTTGTACAACTGCATTTATTTGTTTTATTTGATAGTTTAAAGGGGGATATATTTTCCCCCCCCCATTCATTCACTCATTTGGTCACTTATTAATACAAAAAGATTATTGAATGCCTACTATATGCCAAGACCTGGTAGACAAGTGAATAAGGTAAGGCAGATGTCCTCATACATTTTAATGGAAAGACCAATTGTAAACAAAATAATATTCAGTATAATTTAGTATAAGGACAAGTGGTGGTTTATTATGAATAAAAATCAATACAAAGAGACAGTATAGGGAATGACAGGAAGTATTTAAATAGGGCAAATTAAATGAGGTCCTCTGAAATGTTACACTTGAGAATAGATCCAAATGCAGTAAGGAAACAAGTCATATGAAGATAGGGAAGGGAATTCCAGGCAAAGGGAGTAGCCAATGCAAAGACCTGGGGCAGGAGGTCTTTGTCACATGTTTGAGAAATAAGAAAGTTCATGTCCTGGTAGCAGAGCAACCTGGGAGAGAGTCCAAGCCATGTGAGAAGGGAAGCAAGGATTAATCATGAAAAAAAGGAGATTAGGTTTAATATATACCAGGGAGACATTAAAGGCTTATGAGCAGAATGACATGATCTGATTGAAGCTGTAAGGTGCATCAATATGGATGAATTAAAAAACATCACATTGAAAAAAGAAGCAAGTCAGAAGAATTAATGAGTCCAAAACAAACAGGACCCACGAGCTTATTACTCAGAGGCATATTTTTTTAAGTGAAAAGCAAGGAAAATGATTAACACAAAATTCAGAATTTGGATTACCCCTGAGGGGAGACAGAAGAATGCAGTTTGTGGGAGAATACAGGTATTTCTCAAGTGCTGTTAAACTCGTTTGTAAGTGGGGAAGTAGCATGGGTGCTAATTTTATTACCATTCTTTAAACTACAAGTCTCTTGTAGATATGATAAATTTCATCATAAAAGTGTTTAAATACTCTAGCTACAGTGGGTCGGCTCTGAGGAAGTGGGATAAATGCAGGCAGGCTCATGACAAGGCTGTTTTTAAAACCTAGGAGAGGGGAGATGGTGGAGTGGACTAACAGACGGCACTCAGCAGGAAGGGGCTTGGTGTTGAAAGAGGACCAAATCAGAATCTCATATGCATTGGACAGAAGTTGTGAGAGAAAAAGTTGAAGCAGGAGGTGAACAGGGGAGGACAGGGACAGGTCTATTTGGGAGGCCCTGGAACCAGATCTTTCCAAACCCTTGTAGCTCATGAGAGTCTGTGGCTAGGCTCTAAGAGACCTTGGTGAAGCTCTTCAAGGAAAGCTCCAGGGAACATGTGTATGGGGATGAGCTTCCACAGGTACTTCCCCGAGAGTCCCAGGAGCACAGGAGCCTGCTCCCATAGAGCAGACTTCAGTTTCCACTGCTTATCCCAGGGCAATCATGAAATTCATTTGGAAAAATAGGAGACTCAGAATAGCCAAAGCTGTCCTTAGCAAGAAAAGAGAAGCAGGAGGCATCACAGTACAGGCCTTAAATTATATTACTGAACCATAGTAACCAAAATAGCATGGTATTGGCACCAAAACAGACAGGTAGACCATGGTACAGAATAGAAGACACAAAGATAAACCCACATAAATACAGTTATTTCATACTAGACAAAGGTGCCAAAAACATCCATTGTAGAAAGATAGCCTCTTCAACAAATTGTGCTGGGAAAACTGGAAATTGGCATGTAGCAAAATGAAATTAAACCCCTATCTCTCACCCTGCACAAATATCAACTCAAAGTGGATCAAAGACTCAGGCATTAGAACAGAAACCCTGTGCCTAACAGAAGAAAAAGCAGGCCCAAATCTTCACCATGTTGGATTAGGACCTGACTTCCCTACCAAGACTCTTAAAGCATAAGAAATAAAATCAAGAATCAACAAATGGGATGGAATCAAACTAAAAAACTTCTTCAAGTAAAGAAGACAATCAAGAATGTGAAGAGAGAGCCTACAGAATGGAAGAAAAATTTTACCACCTGCAACATCTCCAGGATCTACAAAGAACTCAAAAACTTTAACACCAAAAAACCAAAGAACCCAATCAATAATTGGGCTAAGGAACTGAACAAACACTTCACAGAAGAAGAAAAAGATTGATCAACAAATATATGAAAAAATGTTCAACATCTCTAACAATTAGACATGTGCAAATCAAAAGTACTCTAAGATTTTATTTCACTCCAGTCAGAATGGCAATTATCTCTTGATAAAAGCAACAATAAATGTTGCTACGTAGGGAAAAAGTATACTCATATATTGCTGGTGGGGCTGCAAATTGGTGCAACCACTCTGGAAAGCAGTATGGAGATTCCCAAGAAAACTTGGAATGGAACTACCATTTGACCCAGTTATCCCACTCC
>JAJEJO010002057.1:77583-132956 GCA_020662805.1 Glaucomys volans
ACTTTGTAGATTCTGGAGATTAGTGCTCTATCTGAAGTGTGTGTGGCAAAGATTTTCTCCCACTCTGAAGGCTCTCTCTTCACATTGCTGATTGTTTCCTTTGCTGAGAAAAAGCTTTTTAGTTTGACTCTATCCCAATCATTGATTCCTGCTTTTATTTCTTGTGCCTTGGGAGTCATGTTAAGGAAATCTGGTCCTAGGCCAACATGATGGAGATTTGGACCTATTTTCTCTTTTATTAGGTGCAGGGTCTCTGGTCTAATTCCTAGGTCCTTGATCCACTTTGAGTTGAGTTTTGTACAGGGTGAGAGATATGGGTTAATTTCATTTTGCTGCATATGGATTTCCAGTTTTCCCAACACCACTTGTTGAAGAGGCTGTCTTTTCTTTGTTGTATGTTTTTGGCTCCTTTGTCAAGTATGAGATACCTGTATTTATGTGGATTTGTCTCTGTGTCCTCTATTCTGTACCATTGATCTACCTGTCTATTTTGGGCCAATACCATGTTGTTTTTGTTACTACTGCTATGTAGTACATTTGAAGGTCTGGTATTGTGATACCCCCTGCTTCGCTCTTCTTGCCAAGAATTGTTTTAGCTATTCTGGGTCTCTTATTCCTCCAAATGAATTTCATGATTGCTTGCTCTAATTCTATGAGGTCCGTTGTTGGGATTTTAATTGGAATTGCATTGAATTTATATAGTGCTTTTGGTAGTATGGCCATTTTGACGATATTAATTCTGCCCATCCAAGAACATGGGAGATTGTTCCATCTTCTCAGACTTTCTTTAATTTCTTTCTTTAGTGTTCTGTAGTTCTCATTGTAGAGGTCTTTCACCTCTTTTGTTAGATTGATTCCCAAGTATTTTATTTTTCTGGAGGCTATTGTGAATGGTATAGTTTTCCTAATTTCTCTCTCAGAGGATGCAGCACTTATGAATAAAAATAGATTGAATTTATGAGCATTAATTTTATATCCTGCTACTTCACTGAATTCATTTATGAGTTCCAGAAGTTCTCTGGTGGAATTTTTAGGGTCTTCTAGGTAAAGAATCATGTCATCAGCAAATAGGGATAGTTTGAGCTCTTCTTTTCCTATTCATATTCCTCTAATTTCTTTGGTCTGTCTAATTGCTCTGGTTAGAGTTTCAAGGACAATGTTGAACAGAAGTGGAGAAAGAGGTCATCCCTGACTTGTTCCAGTTCTCAGGGGGAATGCTTTCAATTTTTCTCCATTTAGAATGATGTTAGCTGTGGGCTTAGCATAGATAGCCTTTACAATGTTAAGGAATGTCCCCACTATCCCTATTTTTTCTAGAGTTTTGAGCATGAAGGGGTGCTGTATTTTATCAAATGCTTTCTCTGCATCTATTGAAATAATCATGTGGTTCTTGACTTTAAGTCTGTTGATGTGGTGAATTACATTTTTTGATTTCCGAATGTTGAACCAACCTTGCATTCCTGCGATGAAACCGACTTGATCATGCTGCACTATCTTTTTAATAGGCTTTTGTATGTGATTTGCTAAAATTTTGTTAAGAATTTTTGCATCCATGTTCATTAGGGATATTGGTCTGAAATTTTCTTTCCTCAATGTGTCCTTCTCTGCTTTTGGTATCAGGGTGATATTAGCTTCATAGAATGAGTTTGGAAGGGTTCCCTCCTCCTCTATTTCATGAAATACTTTGAGGAGTATTGGAATGAGCCCTTCTTTGAAGGTCTTGTAGAACTCAGCTGTGAATCCATCTGGTTCAGGACTTTTCTTTGTTGGTAGGCTTTTAATGACTTCTATTTTATTGCTTGAAACTGATTTATTTAAGTTGTGTATGTCCTCCAGATCCAGTTTGGGTGGCTCATATGCCCCTAGGAACCTGTTGATGTCTTCCAGGTTTTCTCATTTGTTGGAGTATAAATTTTCAAAATAGTTTCTAATTATGTCTTGTATTTCAATTGTCTGTTGTAATATTTCCATTTCCATCACGAATTTTAGTAATTTGGATTTTCTCTCTCCTTCTCTTCGTTAGTGTGGCTAAGGGTTTATCAATTTTGTTTAGTTTTTCAAAGAACCAACTTTTTGTTTTGTCAATTTTTTGAATTGTTTCTTTTGTTTCAATTTCATTGATTTCAGCTCTGATTTTAATTATTTCCTGTCTTCTACTACTTTTGGTGATGATCTGTTCCTCTTTTTCTAGAGCTTTGAGCTGTAATGTGAGGTCATTGATTAGTTGACTTTTCCTTCTTTTATTGAATGCACTCCATGCAATGAATTTTCCTCTTAGCACTGCTTTCATAGCATCCCAGAGATTCTGATATGTTGTTTCTTTATTCTCGTTGACCTCTAAGAATTTTTTAATTTCCCCCTTAATGTCTTCTGTTATCCATGCATCATTCAATGGCATGTTATTTAATCTCCAGGTGTTGGAGTAGTTTCTGGTTTTAATTTCACTGTTGATTTCTAATTTCATTCCATTATGATCTGATAGAATACAAGGTAGTATCTCTATGTTTTTGTATTTGCTAAGAGTAGCTTTGTGGCATAACATATGGTCTATTTTAGAGAAGGATCCATGAGCTGCTGAGAAGAAAGTGTATTCGCTTTTTGATGGATGGAATATTCTATATATGTCTGTTAAGTCTAAATTAGCGATTGTGTCATTGAGTTCTATGGTTTCTTTATTCAATTTTTGCTTGGAAGATCTGTCCAATGGTGAGAGAGGGGTGTTAAAGTCCCCCAGTATTATTGTATTTTGGTCTGTTTGGTTCCTGGAATTGAGAAGGATCTGATTGGCATACATGGATGTGCCATTGTTTGGTGCATAAATATTTATGATTGTTATGTCTTGGTGATTTATGCTTCCCTTAAGAAGTATGAAATGTCCTTCTTTATCCCTTCTGACTAACTTTGGCTTGAAGTCTGCTTTATCTGAAATGAGGATGGAGACTCCTGCTTTTTTACTAAGTCCATGTGCATGGTATTTTTTTTCCAACCTTTCACCTTTAGTCTGTGGGCATGTTTTTCTATGAGATGCATCTCTTGAAGGTAGCATATTGTTGGATCTTTCTTTTTAATCAAATCTGCTAGTCTATGTCTTTTGATTGATGAGTTTAGGCCATTTACATTTAGGGTTATTATTGAGATGTGACTTGCATTCCCGGTCATTTTGACTTTTTTTTGGATTTTAATCTTACTTGGTTTTTCCTTTAATTTGCTGTTTCTTTAGGGTAATTCCTCCCTTTGCTGAATTGCATTGTTGTTCCTCATATCTTCCTCTTGGAATATTTTGCTGAGGATTTTCTGTAGGGCAGGCTTTCTATTTGTGAATTCTTTTAGCTTGTGTTTTTCATGGAAGTATTTTATTTCATCATCAAATCTGAAGGTAAGTTTTGCTGGGTATAAGATTCTTGGTTGGCATTAATTTTCTTTCAGTGCTTGGAATATGTTGTTCCAGGTTCTTCTTTCTTTTAGGGACTGGTCTGAGAAATCTGCTGGTATTCGTATTGGTTTCCCCCTATATAATCTGATGTTTTTCTCTTGCAGCCTTTAAAATTCTATCTTTGTTTTGTATGTTAGGTATTCTCATTATAATGTGCCTGGGTGTGGATCTGTTGTGATTTTGTGCATTTGGTGTCCTATAAGCCTCTTGAATTTGATTTTCCATTTCATTCATCAGATTTGGGAAATTTTCTGATATTATTTCTTTGAACAGATTATTCATTCCTTTGGTTTGTATCTCTGTGCCTTCCTCAATCCCAATAACTCTTAAATTTGGTCTTTTCATGATGTCCCATAACTCTTGGAGGTTCTGTTCATGATTTCTTACCATCTTCTCTCTCTGGTTGAGTTTATTTTCAAGATTAAATATTTTGTCTTCGTTGTCTGAGGTTCTGTCTTCCAAGTGATTTAGCCTGTTGGTTAAGCTTTCTATTGAGTTTTTAATTTGGTTTATTGTAACCTTCCTTTCAAGGATTTCTGTTTGTTTGTTTGTTTTTTCAGAATTTCTATCTCTTTGTTGAAATGATCTTTTGTTGCCTGCAGTTGCTCTTTTCGCACTGCCTGCATTTGCTTTCTTGACTCCTCATTCACTTCTCGGATCATTTTAATTATGTACAGCTCCCTTTCTGTTAATGCTTCTGCCATGTTGTCACTGGGTACTTTTGGTATAGTATCTGGGTTTGTTTAGGGTGTTTTTTTCCCATGTTTTTTCATGTTGCTAGTGTATCTTCTCCTCTAGTAGTGGGAACCCTAAGTACTGCAGTTTCCCCTTAAAGACTTACAGGGTTCCTGCCTATTTTCAATACCTCCCCTTGAATTAAGAGATCAATATTGGCAGCACACCATATAAACAATATGTGTCCTTAATCTATATAGTCCCTATTAAGATATTAACAGTGTTGTCTTAATAAACAGAGATGAGTTCAAATTATTATTTACAGCATAACCAGTAAGTTTGCAATAAGAACTGCAAACTAATGTTGCAAATCCTAATGTTGGACAGGGAGAATGAGAAGGGGTATTGAACAAAGCACTAACGAGATAAGAAGTGAGTCTATAGATATATTATGTCATATGAATAGTGGAAGTGGAATTAAAAGAAATAGGTTGTTAGCATGAGAAAAAAGAGATTCTCCAAAGAAACGGATATATAAGAGGGAGATAGAGTGATAAGCATAATAATAAAAGAAAAAGGTAGGAATATATTGGATATATTAGGAATAATTGTGGTATTACAGTTAATTTAAAAAACACTCTGTGATAAAAATTTACTGTACAGTTCAAACCTCTTATTTTTCAATGATGTTTGAGAGGTGCTTGATCAAGTGGTGACCCAAGAAGGGTACTGTCTCACTACCTCCAAGTTCGGAATGATCAATGCTTCTGCAGAGGTGGCCTGGTGTTGATAGATGATCAGAAGCAGCAGAGGTGCTAGATACCAGGTCAGGGGCTGGGCCTGGGCACTAGACCAAGTTGGAATGGGGGTGCAGAACTGTGCTCAGTGATGGGGACACTGGGCTTGAGAGCGCAGGCAGGCCTGAGCTCCGCGCTAGGGGATCAGGCAGTGACAGGTTGTTGCTTTCTCATGGGGATGCTGTGAAATGTCACCAAAGGGCCTCAGATCACTGCTGGGGCTGGGGACTCCAGCATGCCCACAGGCTGGAGCTTTTCAGGAGCTGCTGCAAAATGGCACCTGAAGACCGGAGCTCTGCTCTGAGGATTCAGGCAGCTGCAGGTGGTCGCTCTTTCCCCCCCGGGGAATCTGTAAAATGGCACCAAAGGGCCTAAGATCCCTGCTGGGGCTGGGAACTCCAGCCGCTCACAGGAGAATCTTCATGAAGTATTTGTTCAGCTAGAGATGAAGGGTTCATGAGATTGATTCTGCTTTTCTGAATATCCTGGATGTGATGACATAACTCCATACGGTCCAAGCTATTATTGTTGCTATGCCAAATGCCCAGTAGATGATTTTTTACCTTCTCCCAACCCAATTGGGGAGCATTATGTTTGTCTGGGGTAACACAGACATATTTATAGTCAAGATGGCTTTTTTAAGCCTTTGTTTAAATTTGAGATCAGAAAACTCATTACCAATATTTATGACAGTAGCTTCCACAGCTTTTAATTTAGTTTCAATCTTTTCATCAATAGTCACCTAATTGTACAGGGCTTTGGAAGTATTTTGAGCCAAATTATTAAGAAAATAAGCTTAGTTAGATTATATCTCTTAGCAGTTACCTGATATTTCTGTCCTTTTCTTTGCACTCTCACATTTCCAGAAATTAAAGCATAAGGAGATTGAACACAGTCTGGCAGGACATAGCAGGAACCCTCCTTGTAGTATCTGCCTATAAAGTCAGGCAGGGGGCAATCTGTGAAATGAAGAAAATCTGAGGCACCAATTAAATGCCAGAGATATTTTCGAATACCACCCTTGTTGAAAGTTAGAATATTGCCAATGAAACCTCCAGGGGTCATGGCATCTTGACAGAATGGACTATGCCCCTAGTTATAGTGAATGTGGGAACAGTCAGAAGTTTGAAAGGACACATTAAAATATATATGACTTCAATTATCATCAAATAAGAAATAACCACTAGAAACTCAAATGTGAATTGCTGATTGTTCTAGTGTAACATCAATCAATTTTCTAGGCTCTACCCTGGTCTTCCACTACATGGTTACTAGTAGTGCAAAGTAGTACCAAAACAATAGGGAGTAGTCTGAATTACATGGAGTTTCAAAAAAATTGGAATGGTTGTATATCTAACCCTATTTTTGCATTCTGAAAAGAGTTCTAGATAACTCAATTATTTTCCTAGCTTCTTAGATCTTCTACCATATTAAAAAATTCAAATTAAACATGGTTGCCTGCAAATTCTTTTTAAGAAGAAATAAAAGCAAAACACACTCTGTGGCAGTGCTGTCATGCTGAGTCCTCCTGGCTTTGGACTTTCTGGATGAAGTGTCATTCTGTTGTAACTGTCTTTTATCAATTTTTGAAGATCAATCCAAAACATATCCACCACTTCTATAGATTTTATGTTGTACTGGCAAGACATTTGCACATTCATCCATTTGGGAAGGGTGCCAAATTCTATTGCAGAATGATTAGGGCAATAAGACATTAGTGAATGTTCTGTGGGAATGACTGACTTATTATGGGAAAGTCCCATCTTAATAACTGTCTGGACATTTGACTTTAAGTCCCAAGGGCCAGTATGATTGGCTGGTCTAGTTTCTGCATGTGTTATCTTTTCTTCAAAAGTTACTTTTAAACAGCCAGCATGTTTATCATGGGACCAGCATGTGGGTAATTTCCCACTGTAGCCAATATAATTAAATCCAGTGGCATGAATAGGTGTAATGTGCTTGTCTATGAAACCTCCCATTACATGAGTATTGTTAGTAAATACTGGGATAATTTCTCTAGTTCACACAGCTGGATACTAAAGGTGGATCTGGATAATAGGTCCAAAAGGTCTCTCCATGGGCTTCACTTATCTGACAACTCAACAGAGCCAACACGGCCACAAATATTGTGGTTGGAGTCTTATTACCTCCCTGTTGTTCTACTATCTGCTCAGCCTGAACTGCCAGGTCCTTCAGTTGTCTCCACAATGACAGGTTGGTTTTTCTGGAAACCAACCAAGTATATCCTCTACCCTATATTATTATTTAATCTGAGTTATTCTGTTATTCCATGTGTCACTCATCAGCAGTAAGACTTTTAATATCACAAATTTAAAAAATTTTAAATAATTTGAAAATTACCACAAAGGAATAGGGCTCGATCTATTGTTTGGATGGGGAATCTTCCTTATTATGAAGGTTTGGTTGTGTATTAGTTGGTTTTGTGTTACTGTAATAAAACACCTGAGGCATGCTATCAATGAAGAAAAAGAGAGTCCTTTTAGCTCACTTTATTGGAGACTGAAAGTCCAAACAACATGGTGCAGGCAAGGGCCTCAGGGAAAATCATAATGACAGATGACAGAGCACATGTTGATGAAAAAAAATCACATCTTGAAACAGGAAACAAGAGAGGCTGCACAGTTCCTTCTGAAGCCATTGCCCCAATGACTTATGGACCCCCTAATAGGCTATCTCTTAAAGGTTCCACACCACCTCTATGCCACCAAACTGAGGACCAAGTTCCCAACAGATGAATCTATGGAAGACACACTTAAACCATACCAAACCATAGCAGTTTGCTTAAATTTTACCTATTTTCCCCAGAGGTCTTTAATGTTGTATTGAACTATGCTTTTTACTAAAAAAAACTGTGAAACTTGAAATTATTTACTTCCAGTCCTATCATTATTACACATGGAATGCTATTGCAGTTCAAAAAAAACTCCTTTAATAAGTGTGGAGATTAAATTAAATGGCAAATTTAATTTCTGATTTTATCTTTTTAATGGAAAAATTATAGAGTGCTATTTTCACTTTTATCCCTTACATCTATTCCTCAATCAAATGTTTATTGATACCTTGCTGTGCTTAGAAGGAAAATGTAAATGTATTTCACTGCCTGCATTCCCTGTATGATGCTTGCTTAATTCTGAATTGTAATAGATACTATTTTATACCAAAATACAGTTATGCTGTTGACTGAGATAAAAAATGTGAATTTTTAAAAAGTTCAAAGATGAGGAAGTATGCAAATTTCAGAAGCAAAAAATGTGAAACATCATTCCATGTTCCTCTCCATAGCCAATGTTTCTAATCTCTCTTTACAATGCTAAAAGATGAATAGATGGGATTCCTTCCACCTTTTTATTTTATGAATTAGTCCTCAACCATTGCCTCTTTTGCAGTTCCTGTGCTGAGACTGGATTATGTGCTAACGAGATCAGCATCCCATCTCTCACCTGAGTCGCTCCTCTCCATTAAACAGGGAAGGAAAGTGCAAGAAGAAATGGGAAGGAAGGTGCAAGAAGAAATTTTGTTCTAAGTGTACAGATCATGTACCCAGCTCTTGTTCTCAGATGTTGGTCCCTGAGATGAAAATGAAAACACATGGACAGCTCTGTCTGAGCCTGTTGCTGCTAGCTTACAGTTTTGGAGGCTGAAAATAGAAATAGTAGTTTGGCAGCAACACCTCTTGGGATAGCATTATAGATGTGTTTTCTTAGAAATTTGTAGTATAATATAAATTAGAATCCTTCAACTTAAAATTTGTTTGAAGAATCTTGCTTTATTTTTAAAATTCACATTTTTTATCTCAGTCAACAGCATAACTGTATTTTGATATAAAATAGTATCTATTACAATTCAGATGAGACCTACTAGACACTTACCAATCCCATTCCTCTTCCTGAGCCCATGCAGCCCGTTTTCCAGCTCCTCTTGGAATTAGTAACATAGGTCCTATGACTGGATGCTAGGCAATCCAATGTTAGTAGAAATTACGTACTTGTTGACCAGGCCTGGCCTCAGCACCCCATGAAAGATCACCTGGGCTTTTTCTTCCCCTTCTATACTGATTCTAGGGTCATATGTCTGGTATGATAGGAATACAAAGACAAGAGCCATATCTCTGTATCCCCATGTGGAGGAGAGTGGCCCAATATACAACATTTTTTATAACAGTCAATTTGAATTGTCAACTTCATTGGATTAAGAGATGTCAATGATTAAGAGGTTTCTGGGTGTGTCAATGTGGGTGTGTCTAGGAATGATCAGCATGTGTGACAGCAGACTGAAGTAGAGACCCTCCCTAAGCATGGGCAGCACCATCCACTAGGATGGCAGCTTGGATGGAATAAAAGTTGGAAGAACAGGGAAGCAGATACAGATGCAAGCTCGATTTTTCTTCAATGGGTTCTTGATTGCTGCTTCACTCTTATGAGGATATCAGACTCTCACTCTTCCAAAACAGACTCTGCCAGTGATTCTCCAGTGAGTTTCCAGAAGCCTTCAGTCTTGAACTAGGATAGCACCTATGTTCCCACTTATTCTGAGGCTTCAGCCACTAGTGCAGCCACTAGTTCCTCCAGCTCTCCAGCCTATAGACAGCCATTGTGGACTATCCAGCTTCTGGTCGTGCAAGCCAAACTAATAAATTCCCTTTTTATAATCATACTTCCTGTTGATTCTGTTCCTCTAGAGAACCCCGACTAATACAAGCATTAACAAGAAATTAACTTTTATTATGTTAAGTCACTAAGATTTTAGGGGTGGTTTGTTATAGCTATCACGCTTCTTGTCCTGAATAACACATCATTAGAAAAAAAAGATTTTTGCTTCAGTTGTACTCAGTAAGATGCAATTTATTAATTACTTTTGAAAACAGGGATGAATTGAAGAATGCTGAATAGCATTATTAGTTAATAGTGTTTAGGCAATTTCTCTCTTTATTGCTGTTAAAATGTTTACAGACCTCCTACTCACAAAAATATGTGGATATCAAAGGTTTGTTTTTTCCATTCTTTCTTTTTACCTGAAGCTCTGTTGGGGAAACATTGACAAAGGATGTCCAAAATAACACTTTAAAAATGTACTATTTTCATTCTGGTGAGGATGTGAAGAAAAAGGAACACTTTTACACTCTTGGTGGGATGGTAATTTAGTACAATCATATGGAAATCAGTATGAAGGTTCCTCAAAAGACTAGGAATGGAACCACAATACCACCCTGTTATCTTACTCCTTGACATTTATCCTGAAGAATGAAAGTCAGCATACTATACATGCATAACAATGCTTATAGCAGCTCAATTCACATTAGTCAAGTTATAGAATGATCCTAGATGTCAATCAACAGATGAATGAATAAAGAAAATGTGGTATATACACAATGGAGTTTTAGTCACAAAGGAGAATGAAATTATTTGCAGGAAAATGGATGAAACTCAAGAGCATTATGTTAGGCAAAATAAAACAGACTCAGAAAGTCAAGGGTCATACCTGGAAGCTAGAGGGGGAAAAAAGAAGTAGAAAAAAAGCAGGGGGGAATCTCATGAAATTAGAAGGGAGCCAGGGATAGGGAGGAGGTAAGGAAAGGAGAGGTACTGAGGAATGAAATTGACCAAATTCTGCTATGTGCATATACAAATATGTAACAACTAATCTCACTATGTATAATTCTCATGCGCTAATGAAAAATAATTATAAATAAATGCATTCATGCAATAATTGGGGGCTAGTTGGGTAAAAATTTTGTCTAGTGAATCTTTTTTTATTTTTATTTGTTCTACTTACACATGACAGTAGAATGCATTTTGACACACCACACATAAATGGAGTATAACTTCTCATTCTTCTGGTTTTACATGATGTACAGTTACACCGGTTGTGTAGTCATATATGCTTATAGGGTAATAATGTCCAATTCATTCTACTATCCTTCGTTACCCAATATCCCCTCCCCTCCTTTTACTCCCCTCTGCCTAATGCAAAGTATATCTATTTTTCCCTAGGCCCCCCACCCTTATTGTGAATTAGCATCCACATATCAGAAAAAACATTTGGCCTTTGGATCTTAGAGATTTGCTTATTTTGCTTAGCATAATATTTTCCAGTTCCATCCTTACTGGCAAATGCCATAATTTCATTCTTCTTTAAGGCTGAGCAATATTCCATTGTGAATATATTTTCTTTATCCATTCATCTGTTGAAGGGCACCTGGGTTGTTTCCATAGTTTGGCTATTGTGAATTGAGCTGCTACAAACATTGATGTGACTATGTCAATGTAGTATGCTGATTTTAAGTCCTTTGGATATAAACTGAGGAGTAGGATAACTGGGTGAAATGGTGGTTCCATTCCAAGTTTCCTTAGGAATCTCCATACTGCTTTGCAGAGTGGTTGCACCAATTTGCAGTCCCACCAGTAATGTATGAGTGTACCTTTTTCCCCACATCCTCGCTGTTATGGTTTGGCTATAAAACCATACAGCCAAAAGTTCACAGGTGAGACAATGCAAGAAGGTTCAGAGGAGAAATGATTGGGCTGTGAGGGTATTAACTTAATCAGTGAATTTCTCCCTGATGGGATTAACTGAGTGGTAACTGGAGGCAGGTGGGGTGTGGCTGGAGGAAGTGATTAACTGGGGGTGTGACTGTGGGGTATACAGTTGTTTCTGGCAAGTGAAGTCAGTCTCTCTCTCTCTCTCTCTTTCTCTCTCTCTCTCTCTCTCTCTCTGCTTCCTGATCACCATGATGTGAACTGCTTCCCTCCACCACCCTCTCCTGCCATGATGTTCAGTTTCAGCTGGAGCCTGGAGGAATGGAGCCGGCCTTCTATGGACTAAGACCTCTGAAACTATGTGAGCCCTCAAATAAACTTTTTCCCCTTTACAGTTCTTTTGGTTGGATTCTTTTAGTGACAGCAGCACAAAAGCTGACTAAAACACTCACCAACAATTATTGTTGCTTGTATTCTTGATAATTGCCATTCTGACTGGAGATGAAACCTTAGAGTAGTTTTGATTTGCATTTCTCTAGTTGCTAAAGATGTTGAACATATTTTCATATATTTTCTGATTGATATGTATATCTTCTTCTGTGAAGTGTCTATTCAGTTCCTTAACACATTTATTAATTGTGTTATTTGGGGGGCGTTATTGGTGTTGAGTTTTTGGGTGAATCTTCTTGTCCAGAAGAAAAATTATTTGTTTTACTTGGCATACTTAAAGATTTCCCACCCATTGTCATACTGTTAGGGTCTCATTTTTAGTTGAAAAAGTATGCTTGATGATGCAGTTTATTTTACACTAAAAAGACCATTTCTATTACTTAAACATTAAGAATCTCAAAAGATTCTCCATCCTGATGCTTGATGTTTTCAGCAAATGCAAATTCTAGGGCTTGTAACATTCTCTCCCTTGTACCTATTCTCAACACATTTCAATTTTCTGTGGCTAAAAACTGGAAAAAACACTTGAGAAAATCTTTTTTTAGGGGGTGGGTTACCAGGGATTGAACTCAGGGCACTCAACCACTGAGCCACATCCCCAGTCCTATTTCATATTTTATTTAGAGACAGGGTCTCACTGAGTTGCTTAGTGCCTTGCCATTTCTAAGGCTGTCTTTGAACTTAGGATCCTCTGCCTCAGTCCTCCTGAGCTGCTGGGATCACAGGCGTGCACCTCATGCCTGGCTTGAGAAACTTTTTCACCACACTGGAGTGTTGTGTATCCTAGACAATATCCATTCATTCCACCTTTAACTTCTCACCAGTGTCTTTTTTTTTTTTAACCTCAACCCAGTTAATGGTTGCTCTGTGTTCTCTTAGACCATTAACTTTGAAGCTTTTGATTCCTACATACAGAATGCTTCTTTCCTGCATCTTCTTTCCTGCTCTTAAATTAGAGAATCCAAACTTAGTTATGGGTCATTGTGAATGTCAGCAAGTATTTGATGGCTCCATCTGATCATTCTGGATATCCAACTCAAGCAGACCCAGAGTTAATGGACAGATTAACCAGTGAGCAGTAAAGCCCAAAATCTAATTGAAACGAGGTCATGACAAATAAATTTCTAATCTACTCTTTGATTGCATTCTACTCTGCAGAGGAGCAGTTCTTCATGTTTCATTGCAGCATCTTGATATGATTTTTACATGTGCCTAAGAAGATTTCATTGCTTTGTTTTATCTTATGGAAAGAAAATCATCAAATATTGAGAGTAAGTCAAATGTTTAGTGACTGAGGCATTAGTACCAGAGCTTATTTTCTGTTTGGCTTTGTTTTAATCCTGACATCTTAACCTTGCCATTGAAAATTCATGGTGGTTCATCCCTGAAGTGATAAAATTCTAACCTGTAAAGATAATTAAGGATATTGCTGAGCACGCCATGCATTTGAAAGGATAGAAATTATTTTTATTGATATTATCAGTGTCAAGGGAGAAATTTTCCCATTCCTTATTTCTCAGTTCTTAGGACCACATTCCCTCTGTCAACAAGCATTTTTGTGCTCACTCTCCTGTTTCTTGGCAGTATGTTTTGAAAAGATATACTCAATATCTGCAAATTATCACAGCTATCACAGTTATATTTCTATTTCCTTAACCATAAAGTTGCAGTAAGGAGGTACAATGGTAGACTGGTAGTTTGTCTCTGAAAACAAAGCGACATGTGGATTTGCATTTCGAGATTACTCATCAATCTCATAATAATCCAGGTGTCTGTCAGAATTGAACACATAAAGATATTCTCCTGTGTACAAGATAGCTCAAAAATAACTTCTAATTTTAAAAAAATCTCTTCCTATGGTATGGGTTTTCTGTAGCACAATAACCAAAAGTCACACTTCCTCCTTATACACTATGCAGCATCAGTTAAAAAGTGAACTTGCTAGCATGCTTGTTTGATGAGCAGCATCCACTTGCATGTCATTGGCAGTAGGTGATTTCCACTAGTGTCTTTTAGTACAGATTCTTAATCAGTCATTAACACTGTGTGGCTGGTTTTCTACACATTTATCATAAGAAGTTGTCACATATCTGGTTTTGCAACAAGGAAGGTAATCTTGAGGTCTCTTTTCTTCCAATAGCAAAACTAACCAATTTTATACTACAAGGTATGACTGTGGCAATATTTTTGTTGTTGTTAACCACAGGGAAACCTCTGTTTTGTGTACAAATATGTTTGGACAAGGTCTGATGAAAGACAATACGTTGGACCAAGTAGATTTTCAGTTAAATTAAAAATTCCCATTTCCAGATATATGCTGCTATTCTTATTTTCATTTTTTCTTTTCTAGCTCTTTGTACAAAATGATCATCTTGGCAGAGTCACTTTCCCCAACACTTAAGTATTCCCACTTTTTATTTGCCCTGGGGTCCTTTTATGGCATATACCATATGGCACTCAGATACTAGATAGATTGTCAGAATGCCAGGAATGCCATCTTTGGTCAGATGATTCCAAAAGCTACCAAATATATATAACAAGCATGGAAACCCTTGGTACCAAAAGTCCAGGAAAACGTTCTTAGATCTAAATGTTATGCTTTTGTGTTTTTAGACAGGAAAGGACCACTTGCATTCTAGATTGCATCTAATTTTAAAACCAATGGATAGAAAATTTGCTTTTTGCACAAAATTTGATCTGCTTATATAAAAAATGAAGGGTTAGAAGGAAGGGTTTTAAAAATATTTTCCTTCTTTAGACTCCACACACATTGCCAGAAACTTCTGCATGTTTTTAAGATTTGTCTGATTTTTTTTCTTTAATTTTTTGACAAATGACGCATTATTATAGGATGCAGTGTGATGTTTCAGTACATTATGTATTGATCAACTCAGGATTCTTACATTATCATTCATTTCAAATATTTATCATTTTTGTTTAATGGAAGAAAAAAATCCTTTTTCCAGGGATTTTGAATTATATGATACACTATTTTTTACTATAATCACATTCTATAGAACACCTGAACATATTCCTCCTGACTGATTGTGTACCCTTTAACCAGTTTAAGGTTAAATGAATGTCCTACATTCAGACTTGGCTGTCTTTGCTTTAGCATTTTGTGCTAGCAGACAAAGTAGAAAAGAGGGTTAGCCACATTCAACAAATGAGACATGGATACAAAAACACAATTTCCTCCTATGATTGATTTTAAGTATCAGAGTTCTAATATGGCCTTTTCCTTTCTTTCTTTTCTCTTGATTTCAGCAATTCATTCATTCATTCATTCAACAAGTGTTATACTCTCCCAAAAGATTCTTGAGTGCCATCAGGAGAGAGAGATTTAGGCCGACCCAAATCCCTCCCCTCCCCATAGCCCCACCCTAATCCTTTCCTGAACCCTATAAATGCTGGCAACAAAAGAACTAATGCACGATTCCCCAGCATGCCACTTTTAGGTGTAAGGGTGGTTGTCGCTGGCCAGCTAAAATAAAGGCTTCTTTTAGCTTTATATGAATGGCTTGGATGACCTTATTTTCAGCGGGTATAACATTTGGGGGTCCCACTGAGATTTACTTTCTCCAAGCCCTCACACCTAAATTGGCCTCCTGTGTCGGTTGCCTGGGAGCCCTACCCCAAGTAGAGAGAAGCTCCTGAGAGACGTGCCTCAGCCTCACTCTTGGGGGGACTTGAGCCCGTCCTCAGGACACTCTTCTGGACAAAGCCACCTGGTATCCTGTTTTGGTGAATCGGCTCTCTGTATCTGGGGGACTTGGTCAGACTGGACACAGTTGCTTACACCAGTCCCAGGTCAGGGCGAGACATCTCTCCTGTCCCCAGGTCATCTCTGGGCAGTCAGGTTATCCTGACCAGGTACCCTTCATTGAAAACTTGGATTGACATACTAACTGATAAGCCAAAATGGCTGAAGCATTAACTTTCAGATTCCACTTCCTCTAGTTTGGGAACTAGAAGACACCATAACGTTCTGATGACAAAGGCCAGACCAGATGTAAAACTCCACAAACCCCCTGTGCTGGACACCCCAGAGGAGGAAGAGCCTTGTCTCCCTAGCCCTCCACCCTACCATACCCTTTTGCCAGTCCCTTCGGCACCCCCCTTTACCAGTGACTTATATAATTGGAAGAACCAGAATCCATCTTTCAGAAAGGCTCATATCCCTTTTAGAGTCTGTTTTCTTCACCCATCAACCCACCTGAGATGACTATCAACAGCTACTGCAGACCCTGTCCCTCTTTCTTTCTGGAGGGCAAAAATTGGGCACCCATTGGCCTCTTAAATATAAATAATGCAGCCACCATTCTTCAAGACTCAGGTAAGAGGTTCCCGGCCTAGGCAATTAACAACCACCTGCTCTATGCAGAGCAGGCATATTGGACTCTACCAAAGCAATTTCCTACTTTGCTGTCTTAGATTCCAGCTGCTGCTTGGTTTACTGTGTTAAAATATGGGCCTTTATATGTTGAATCTTTGCAGCACTAAAATTTGGTTTGTTATTGAACTTTATGAGTCAATTCAAGTAAAACAGCTTGATATTGCAAATTATGAATTATCTTCTTCTACTCCTAAAGATTTTTTGGGTTCTATCAGTGATATATCCCACAAATAAATGGATTAAGCTGGGTACTTTCCATGGTAGAGATGAGCAGAATGTCCAGACTTTCCCTTTAGATGAACAGAGGTATGCAAAATATGTAAAGATGTTCATCAAGTACATAAAGGTCAAGCTAGTATCACATTTTGGGTCAGAGCCCTTTTGTCCATTAAGCCTTATAAGGGTATTTGGCACTAGCAAGGTGGAAAAATATGAAGAAATTGATGATTCCCAGTATCAGTCAGATAACTTTTTAGGTTTTTGAAGCTGCACACACTATAAGATTTAAGTGGTCTGTGCCTGAAGCTCAGCAGTGTGGGTAAGAAAAATGAAAAGAGTCTTTTATTTGAACTCCAGCAAAAGTAAATTGTAAGGTGCTTTACTAAAATAATTAAAGGCTATGTAATTTTTCCAGGACTCTTGTTTTTGAATTTTTGAGCGTATGATTTTTGATCAGTCCTATTTTTATTTAACTTGCATTTTTGAACATCCGTTACATTGCAATGGAGATAAAAAACTACAAGGCCTTTTTGTGTTAAGTGTGTATTGTGTTGTCTTGTGTGATATTGAATTGACATAAAGAGAGCTCAAATTAAAATGTAAAGTAGATCCAGATACCTTTAATTGACATGATTTAAAAGGTTCAATTTCAATTGGGTAAACAGATGAAGGTACTTACCTCACAAGTCTCTAGGTGGTCAAAATAATAAAATGTTGATGTCTACAAAATGTCTAATATCAATTGTGTTTTTAGGACTTTTCTTCTGCAGGAACGAGATGGCAGATACGACTTGTCTGATCTTGGTTTTTACAGTAAAATAAGTAACTTAGATTTGATACATATAAAATTACTCAAATGTGTGTGTTAGAGACATCTGATAAACATTATTGGTGTTTTCATGTATTGGTAAATAAAAAGGGTTTAAAATTGCTTTGCGTCACTACTAAAACAAGGTTACCAAGATATACAAAGGAATCCGAAAGTTTCAACTGTGAAAGTACTATAAATAACATATTTCATCTTATTAAAATGGAATGATTTATCTAAATTCAGAAATTTCATAGGAGTTGTTGTAGAATATGAACAAAAAGAAGCCCCCAGAAAGGAGGAGACAAATTCATTCACTGAGTCCTGCCGCTGGAGAGGTCTCCTGGTGTGTGTGTGTGTGTGTGTGTGTGTGTGTGTGTGTGTATGGTGCTGGGGATTGAACCCAGGGCCTTGTGCTTGGGAGGCAAGAACTCTACCAACTGAGCTACATCTCTAGCAGATTGGAAAGGAAAAATAGAAGGCTCTAGGTATGGAAATATATTCAGTGAAAGGAAAAAGAAAATGTTTCTGGGTAAGAAAGTCTATGTGTAAGTAGAGGGCAAAGTCCAACAAGTTTTTGTGTAACTAAGGGGTTATATGTATATGAGACCATCAATTAGAAACTGTTTGTTTTTCCCTAAGGTCAAATATTAATGGGCTGATATAAACCGAAGTGTAATCAATATGTTAAAATGACAAGGATGTCTTTAAAAACACTAATTTACTCTTAACATTGTGTCTGTTCAGTTTTGTTCCTTGGAGCAATTGGTCTTGGAGATTGGGGTTTATACTATTGTATATACTATTAAATAACTGGTGGGGTATTGTGCTATGTTGCAGAGCCTAGGTTTTTCTTGAAAAACTAGGTTTGGTTGCTCTTCTTTGTATATTAATGTGTCCATGCCTTCCAGGTGCACAAGTCTTTAGAGCAGAGGTTTTGTTGGGCTGATGTTTTCTGAACTAGGCTTGTCTGTGCTGGTAATTTATAAGAATAACAAATTTTGGGGGGAACTTAATTTTTCTCATTTAATGTTCTATAACAGAACCTGCTAAATTTGTTACTTTTTACAGAGATCAAAATTTAAATGCAAATGTGTTCAAAGTTAGTGAGAGCCTGATTTGTTTAAAGGTTAATATTGTAAAACAAAAACATTTGATCACTTTGCCACACAAAAGGAAAGTTAGAAACTCTCAGCCTTTCCTTGATTTGTTTTAAATGTAATATATTGTGTTAACTACCATTCACATAGACTCAGGAAACAATACATGTAAACTGTCAAATGATTTTCAAAGAGGAGGAAAAGATCAACTTCAGAACTAGAATGCTTTATCTAATATTTGTCAAAGGTCCTGCCTTACCTGAAGTGGGGGTCTGCCTACCACCCTGCTACAAGTCGGAATGTCTCCAAAATAAGTCAGCTTTCAGCTCATTTAAAGTTATATTCAAAAGATTGTTTGCTATAAAATTGCTGTGATCTCAAACAAGGAATATAATATATAACTCAGGCAGAATTTAAGATGCTATTACACAAATTAGATGTTTTTACTATTGTTAATTATATTTTGTATTTTTTTCCTTGTAAGCTCTATAGTTGATGCCTGATTAATGTTTTGAAGAAGTACTGCTTCAGGAAATTAGTTTGAGATACTAAGCCATCACCTATGGAGCAGATAAGATAATATAAACCCCAGTTAGATAAAAGGGAGTAAATAATTGCGAAGTTACAGACATTGAAGTTAAAGCCCAGTACTCTTACTTTGTGATAGGTCGGACTGGCTTGCTGGATATTTAAGATCAAACTTAGAGATCAAGATTAACACAGGAGGGCCAAGGAAACCAGTTTGGGCTCTTGCCCTCAGAGTCAGCCTGAATGCAGGGAACAAGAGAGCTTCTCTAAGGAGCTTTATGACTCTGGGTCACACGTCCTCCTGATCAAGGAGATTGATGAGACTCACAAGAGGATGAAAAAGCCAATTAGTGCACCTGCTACAGAGGAGGGGCATTGCAAAAGGGAGAAACATCCCTAATGCTTCCAAGGGAAGCCACCTCATCAAGGACTGACCCTACCTAGCAAACAGCACTAAAAAAGCTAAGAAACTACTCTCAAATTCCCCATGAGTGACCCCATGGGAACTTGGCTGACTCTTAAGAGACAGGAACAGGTCAATTTGACCAGTTTGAACACCTAGCAGAATGATTAAAACCAAAACACAGACATTCTTGGGCATTTAAAAGAAACAATAGTTTAATGTAACTTAAGATGTACTTGTGTTAGACCCTAGAATAGGACTGGAGGCAACAAAAGAGAGATTCTTAGGCAAATGCACCTGATAACTATCGAAGGAAACTGCCAGAGTCAGAAATTTTTAGTCAGTTTAAGGCCTACAGATCTTCCTGAGCTGCACAGGTAGGCTTAATCTATGTTCGCTAGTATGATCTACCCCTAAATAACAGACATATAGAGCTCTCTACTAAACACAAGTTACATCAATAAAAGGATATTTTACAAAAATCAGATGACATTAAGTAGCTTAACTATATTTTCTGAGGACATCAATAACATTAAAAATTAAAAGTTGTGTTTCCATTCCTGATCACTCTGCCAATCTTAAAGTTCCCAAATAAAGGCCTTGACCTCTCCAGCCATTGATAGGCCTTGTTATGGGAACAACTTCTCAGTTCTTCCACCTGGTGAGAGATTGACTTCTATCATGTTCATGATATTCATTGACATGTTCCAGGTTCTGCAACAATTACTCTGAATTAATCTCATTTCGGTACTTATGTCTTTTTGTTTCTCTCTCATGGAAGCACCCACCCCCAGATGACTTTACAACCTGCCTTTTCTAAGCAGACTTCTACCCTGGACCCCTCATTGACCAGATTTGTAAGAGGAACTTCAAACTGCTTCCCCCACTCTACCCCCTTCCAGCTCGAAGCAGCCAGAACGGTCGTCACCCCCTCTCCTTACAGCAGTGAAAACTTCCTAATTGAGTACAGGCAGCTAGTGTAGAATAAGGAATCTGGTCAAATTGAGGAATGGAAGCCATCAGAGTCTGAGAAGTTGGAGACTGAAAAACCATTAGTTTCCTAAACAAGGATTTGTTAGTGTGGATAAGACTAGTGGGGAATGTTATACTCCCAAAAAAGATTCTTGAGTGCCATCAGGAGAGAGTCAGCCCCACCCTAATCCCTCCCCTCCCTATAGCCCCACCCTAATCCTTTCCCAAGTCCTATAAATGCTGGCAACAAAAGAACTAACGCAGGATTCCCCAGCACACCACTTTTAGGTGTAAGGGTGGTCTTCGTTGGCCAGCTAAAATAAAGGCTTCTTTTGGCTTTATGTGAATGGCTTGGATGACCTTATTTTCATCCAGTATGACACAAGTGTTTCTGAGCATCTACCATATGCCTAACACTTTTCTAGGCAACAGTGAACATACTCATAACAGCTTCCATCTTGGAGCTTGTATCGTCTAGGGAAAGGTAAATAGACAAAACATAATTTAAAATGAAGAAATTCAGAACTCACTCTGAGAAGGGGCAAGCCTATAAGGAAAAGCTTATTTGTAGAAGAGACTCCTAAACTAAATCCTAGCAACTAAATCTTTGTCAGGAAGAAAAATGATTCAAGGTATAAGAATTAGTCAGCTTTCATCACTGTGACCAAAATAACTGACAAGAAAAATTGAGAGGAGGAATATTTATTTTGCTCATGGTTTCAGAGGTCTCCATATATGGTCATCTGGGTTAGTTGTTCTGGGCCTGAAGTAGAGCAGGAGGGTGTGGCAGAGGACAGGTACTCAGTCCATGAAAGTGGTGAAACGAGAGAGAGGATAGGGCCAGGGAAAAGACAAACCCTTCAGGGCATGCTCTTAATGACTTATTTCCTCCAACCAAGTCCCACCTTCCATAGTCCATCCAGTTGATGAGGTTCAAGTCCTCATGATCTAATTACTGCCTAAAAAGCCCACCCCTGAACCATGCTGCACTAGGGTCCATGCTTTCAACACACAAGCTTTTAGAGGACATTCCATATCTAAACCATAAGAGGAGAAGGAGATCATTTTAGCATGAGGTGATGGAGTCATGCTGATGAAATACAGAATGTGTGTAGCACATTTGTGGCGCCATAAGCTGTATGGTGTTGCTTTTACTTGTAGGGTGAGACAGGAGTGAGCTGCTTGGGTACCACACTAAGGAACTGGTCTTTATACAGCCATTGTATAAAGATTGTATACAGATTGGGGAAGGATACAAGAAAAAAGAAAGGACAATTCAACTCCTGTCTGAAAAGTACTGATAGGTGTTGAAGTTATAAACAAGACTTCATAGGTCTATGATGGAAGGTGCTACACTGCCTTTTTCTTTTTTATCCACTTCCTTATTCTACCATAGAGCTGTTCAACCTTGGCCTATCAGAGGACCCCTTGCCTTCTCACTCGGTGGAGGTGGATATTCCATGGTCATTCTCTGTCCTTTAGCACAGACCAAGAATCAGCACAGAAGGTAACAAAATCACTTACTAATTCCTTGGCAAGATTAACAAACCCGCTTTAGCTAGGAAAGGAGTTTATCATTCAGTACTGGCTTTTCCTATGCTTCATAATACAGAACACTGTGAGAACCAAAAGACCCAACTCCTTGGTGCCATATTGAGCTATCAAACAAATTCCTTTGCAAGGAAGATTTGAACCAAATCTCTTCTTTAAGCACTGATTCATGTTTCCCAAGAATCCTTCACCCTGGCGTCCATGGACCCCTTGAAATGTGAACTCCATCATACCATATGCAAAATTTTGTAAGCATGTGTGTATCTCTTAAGAAAAACTGCTCTAAATATTTTGCATTATAAATTTTTCAAAGTAGCCATATATTTTTTTCCTCTAGCAAGTATTTCATATATAGCCATATATATGAGGGGTAGGACTAGGTGTATAGAGATGAAATGTGATGAAATACTTGCTAGAGGAAAAAGATATATGGTTACTTTATATATATATATATATATATATATATATATATATATATCATATGATATATATATGAGGGGGAGAGAGAGAGAGGGGGAAAGAGTGGTATGTGTGGGGGGACAGGGAGATATATAGAAAAAATCCTGTGTGCCTTCTATTGCTTGCCAGGAGCATGTATTACTACTTGTTGTTTTGGTGCTGGGGATTGAACCCAGGGCCCCAGGCATGCTAAGAACATGCTTTTACTCTGTGCTACACCCCTGTGCCTAACAAGGTTTTATAAATTCCATTGCCTTCCCCAAACCATTTCCCTGTATTCCTCTCACAGCCTCCTTTGATACATTATTTTGAAATAGTGAAACCCATTTTCTTTAACCAACAGCTTGGCTCCATTTTCTGCATATTTCCTGTGTTATTACAAAAGCATATTTTTACAGAATTGCAATCAACAATTAATTTTATACTTTTTTCCCAAATTACAAGTCTTCTGTACAATATCCATTGTATTCTAGATAGATACAGTTAATGATCTCTTTATTGCTGAACACTTGGGTTGTTTACAATTTTTCACTGTTAAAGCACAATGGTGCAGATGCACCTTTAGGTATAGTGTGTCTTCTCTACTACAAGATACCCATGGGTGAAGTTCACAAGAGCAGAATCCCTGGTGGAAAAGTATATCTTTGTAGTCCTTTACATGGGGTTACCATAGGCTTTCCAAAAGCATTGTTCCAATATTATGATGCAAGCAAAAGTGTCCATTGTTTAAGCAAGAAGTTGGGATTTTTATCATTTAAATTTTTCTATGAAATTTGTTTTCTGTATTTTTTAAATGGCACAAAAATTAAACATTACTGGCTATGGAACATGTTTAAATATTTGTATACATTGAGCAATGTTTACATCTATCACCTCACTTTTTCTTTATGGTGAAAACATTTACAATCATTCAAGATTTTTTGAGATTAAGTGATAAATTAAATCACGAAAGCAGCATCTGCAGATGGCTAATCCTGCATTCACTCTGTAGGAAGTTTGAGCCATGGTTTTGAGTGTGTCCTTTCATTTTTTAATCAATTTCTGCTCTTTAATCTTAGAGGTATTTAATATCAACTTCCAGCATAACAAAGAACTAACCATAAAGACTGATTTTGTGTTATTATAAGAATATTAGGGGCTGAGGATGTAGATCAGTTGGTAGAGTGCTTGCCTCACAAGCACAAGGCCCTGGGTTCAATTCCCAGCACTGTTAAAAAAAAAAAAAAAAAAAAGAATATTATAAAAGAATATTATACTAATACCATTTTCAGTTTATTACATCTGTCAATGTCATTGAAACTTATAAAGGACTAATTTGTTTAAAAAGGCAACTGCAAGCAAAATAATTATGTTTTATTGAAAATTCAGAAGCATTACAGTACTTTAAGACAGACTTTTCATAATATTTTACAAAGAAAAATAAAACAATTGACTCAGCACAACATTTAGTTCTCAAACTAACAAAATCCTTTTGAAAAACACAAAAATCCACAGCTTGATTTGTTTAAGTCTTAAGCATGTATTTTCTTATTTGTTATCTAGAAAACTCAAATGCAGTATTTTTTAGAGTGATCTTTCCAATACATCATCTTTCTGGATCCAATATAAATGGCAAATTACATTTGTATCTAGTTCACATAAATTACTGTTGTGTGTGTGTGCATGTGGTTATACACATGCCAGCAGGAATAATTAGCCTATTTTAACATAAATTTGAAGAATCAAAGCAATCTGTTATTTCACTTTTGAGGGACAACAAATATCATGTCTAGTCATTTTTTATGCATATATTCTCATCTCCTAAGTCAAAACCAACTAGTTTCAGGACATGTGACCTAGTAAGTGACAGTGGTATATATTAGACTAACCATGATTCTATAAAATATTAACTATTACAGTCTGTCACTTAATGTTAGAATTTTATCTTTTAGATCACTTTCTCAAATTATACTATGAAAGAGAAGCCAAAAAGAATGAAATAAATCCATTTTTTAAAAACATCATTTTATATTATCAATATATATTTTTAGCAAATTATGTTATTCCTCAACAGATAAAATATTCACTGAAATACTAGTATTATTTAAATAATTTTATTTACTATTTACATTAGCTCTATTCTGTATCTTCTCCCTTTTAAATGACAAATAAAAGATAAAGAAATGGAATTTGGGTACACACTATCAGCAAATGCATTATTCAGCTGCTGCATTGACATCTGTGGTAAAGAGATGTGACAGGTAAGCTACAGCAAGACCTGTGTTTTTCCACCACTAGAGATGGCACTAATATAGAAAGTGAATATTTTATAGTACTTTGAAGTTAAAGAGTTTTTATGTAACTATTGAGCAAATATTGAGGGAAAGCAAATCCTGTTAGAAAATTTATAACACATGCAGTGTCTAATCTTCTTGGAAAACTTTAAGTGCATTGTCTAAGCAAGAGGCAGAGATCATTTTAATAAAGGAAGAACTGAGGACAGAATTAAAATATAATGTGGCATTTGCTAATACAGTACTTTTCATTTGGTAACACCACTGAAACTAATCTTAGACCAACAAAAACTCTTATTTAATTGTGAATAAATCTGGCCATGAGGGGAAAAGATCCCAATTAAAAACAAAATGTCTGGGAATCAGTGTTTTAACAAGTTGACTCTGATCCTGATGAAACTCTGGACATAAGGGAGCAGAGATAACTGGGTAAGATCAGAACTCCATCAGAGGTAAATAAAGCTTTTTCTCCCCCGCCCTACCCATGCAATAGAGATGACTCTGAGTCAACTGACAACTTTCAGAGAAAAGTTTTCTATGTAGTAGACAGATGCTGTCATTTCCACCACATTGTGATGGACCAAAAACTAGCAGACACAAAATTCAACAGGTACAATCACTCTCATTTCTCCAGGCTCCCAAAGTAAAAGCAGCAGCTGATACAATCAAAATATACTCTCCAAAAATCTTTAGAAAATGTTATGACTCATTAAAATTAAATTTCAGAGAAAATATTACCAATGATAAATACGTATTTCACTGCAGAATCATTGCCACTGCACTAATGCATATTCATGAGCATTCTTTGCATTCTGCTCTTCCATCAAAGACAGCTTAGTAATAAATGATTTTTAAGTATTACCAGCACAATGCTTTAAAAAAAAAAAAACAACTTCACATCATGGGTGTACCCCACTTTTTAAAAAAAATCAACAAAAAATCTATAAGGATTATGTGGTAATACAAGGTATATTATCAAATATCCTTAAATAACAGTGCATTGAAACATTGCATGTAAATAGTGTATCTTGTTAAGAATTAAACTATTTCTCCCTTTTTAGCCCTTCTTCCTTTCTGAATTTCAACTTTTTCTTGTACAGTCCTAATAATTTAGTGACTTTCAAATTGGATATTGAGTCAGCACTATCACTACATGTGAAAGCCTGGTTGATAATATGCTCAAGATGTGTTAACGCTAAATGTAAAAATTTATTTTTATTACAAACTGTTCAAAATTTCATTACTTTTGATTAATTTCAAAAGGAAATAAATAGGTTAAAGTACAAAAATAAAACTGCACAGACTAGAAATATTACGTGAAGACAATTGACAAAAAAACTAATGCTACTTTCCATTAAGCAATGGTTTTGGAATCATTTTACCAACTTATAAATTTTTGAAACATCTAATTTATTCTTAGATTCAAGATTATATAACATTAGTTTAAATGAAGATTACTTTTGCTATAACCTCTTCCATATTCTCTTAGTATGAGTAAAGATTCAATGTAACAGATTTAATATAAAAGTATTACAAAAACTATTATTGGCAATACTTAATGTTTTTTAAAAGTTTTGATTCTTATGAATCTCTAGCAAAATAAAGCTTCTGATATATCTTTAGGATCATATTTGATGATCAGTGAATGATATAAGCAAAAAAATACCTAAGTAAACATTTACATACAAAAATAGAGAATATATTCTCTACAGTGAGTTTAATGGCATCTTGCAGCATTACCCATTAGACTACCACCAGACCAATTAAAATGTTCATATTTTAAAGTTTGAATTTTTTTAAGTCAGAAGAAATTCTTTTCTTTATGCTTTAAACGTAGTGATTTTCATCTTCCCCATCAAATGAGATTCTTTGTTTTGGTTATTAAGTGTGCTTGAAGAATATGGAAGGATAGAAGGTATTCCTCTGGAAGATACCTGGAGTATCTCAATATTTAGTTAACAGATTATTATTGTTTGAATTTTTCCTATACATGCATTTTATGTTTTTTTTTTTTTATTCTGCCCATTCAGATCAATTAAAGACTGTAAGGAAAGTCACAGGCTGAAAGAGTTCACAAGTCCTGTATTCTGTCAAATATCTTTTTTCTGCCATTAAGAAAGATGGTGCATATGAAACTGAGGGAAAAGAAGGAAGATAAGGAGAGCTCAAGCCATGAAAACTGCAGTGTGGCACATTCTAGCCCACCACATCGTAGAAGCAATGGTCTCAATTCTGTGCAAAAGAACATTGCTTCTTTCCCTCGCTGAGCTGTATGAAGCCACAGTACAAGGTTCTTGGTTTTCTGGTTTTCTGCTCAGGTGATCTACATTGTTCAAAGATCATAAACCCACTTTCAAAGTTTGAAAATATAATTAAATAGACTCAACAATAAAATTAAACTGAACATAATTTATTCTTCTTGGCTGTGACATGAAAAACAAAAACCCTGGTCTGGTAGCCAAGAGATTAGGTTCTCTTGTTCTCAAGCCTGAGTGGCCATTACCAAGGTGCTTAACCTTTCTGGGACTTCATTCACTCTGATAAAAAACAAAGGAGTTGTACTAGATAACCTTAAAGTCACTTCCAAACCTAAATTAAACACTAAATCAGAATCTTGCTAAACGCCTCTTGATTGGTATAAGATCACCTGCCATATAGTACAGTATTAAAAAAGTTCTGTTTGGGGACTTTCTGATGCTTACATCATGCTAAGTGTGAGTTTTCCACTGGAGGGGCTGATCATAAATACTGGCTGAACACCTAATAAAACAACCCAGATTTTCTTTCGTTATATATAAAGCTAACTCTGACATTCACTGGGATGGTCTGGAGAGACTTTTGTTATGCGTGTCCTGATTTAATTCTCAAACTGGTGAAGTCCTATATCTTCTCAACTTGGTGGCAAAAAAGGAAGCACAGGGGTAAGAGACAGAAATCTTGATTAAAGTGTTTCTTACTGAAATGACAAATAATAGAAATATTTTTATTCTTTTTTATATTTTAATTTTTTTCAATTTTCCAAAGTATTTGAAACATTATTGATATTATTTAAAGCAAGTCATAGTTCTCCACTACTGGTATTATAGTTTTCTGCCAAAATATTAACACTGTGCCAAAAATGGGGGGGGGGTATTTTTAAGTATTTGGTGATGTGTATTCTATTCTTATTTTAATTACTTTCAAAACTGAGACAAACTCCATTTCTACTATTTCAAACCAGATGCTAAGCATGTTGAGTTTAAATTCACAGAGGAACTTTGTGGTGTACCAGCTACAACACTGGGTGTAGGATAAATAATTTCTTCAACAGTTACATATGTACCTAATAAGAAGCCAACAACTCCAGTGAATGCTATAGAAACATTTTTCAGGATCATCCATATATTGTAATGTTCCTTAGAAAATGTAAGAATTTCAACCAAAGGTGGGAGAATCAGGGCCAATGTGCTGCTGCTCACAGCTCCAACAAAGGAAATTACGATGTCTAAACGAGGAATAAGAATTGCTCCAGCACCTAGAAAATAAAAATACATATTTATCTAGTTTAAATATCTGGTACCTACATGAATAGTAAATGTAGATCTTTTCAATACAGTAAAAGTAACTAATGGAAATCAGACTACAAGAACTATTGCTTTTGGAAAACTATGCCATACTTTGTTCTGAAGAGGAAAAAAAAAGGAGAAAAGAAGTCAAAACACTGAGAGATGCTTACTGGACTTTCACTTGTCAACAGTTTTGTATATAAACAACATTTAATATTTTGCCATAAGGAAGTTTGGATAGTTTATTTCCAAAGCATTTGAACTATTCTGTCTGTCATACAGATCATTCTATAATGCACAAAACAGGGGGTGGTATGATATAAATAAATGGGAGAGAAGAGATACCTAGTTTTTATAGAATTCCAATTAATCAAAATGGAAGGAATCATGGAAGTAGAAAATCATTTTAACCAAATACCACTGTAATAATTGAACAGGACGAATCACTGAAGGATGCTAGAACTGGAGATCAATATTTACAGAGTCTCACAATATCTCTCTACAAGATACTAATTATAAAAGGAAAAAGAGTGTCTTTGCAATGGAGAAATAGGTCAGAGACCATGTTAGCCAAGTGAACAAAGCTGACATCACCAGTAAGACATATTGAAACCATGATGTGATGTACTGAGAAGAGCATAGCATCACTCCTGTGGAATTCTTGTTTAAAAGGTTTAGCTTTAAACATAAGCAAGCACCAGGAAAATCCACACTGGAGGAAATGCTTCAAAATTACTGGCATGTCAGAAATGTTAAGGTCAAAGACAAAGAGACAAAATCAAAAATAGAAAGACAAAGTCACAAACTATCAAGATTAGAAGACACTGATAAGATATAATAGCTAAATTCAAGTTGGACCTTGGCTGGATTCCTGGACCAGAAGAGGATAGTAATGGGAAAACTAGAATAAAATCTATAGATTAGTTAGTAGCATTGCACCATATAAAGTTCCTGAATTTTAATAATTGTATTGTGGTTACATAAACCATGAACATGAGAGGAAGCTAAGTAAAGGATTTACAGGAATTCTACCTCTTTTACAACTTTTCTGTTAAATTACTTCAAACTAAAATGACTTTTTAAATAAACTGAGTTTTGCTCAGTTTTTAATTGTATATATTTATAGGGAATAGTATGGTAATTCAATACATGTACATAATGTATAATGATCAAATCAGGATACTTTAGCTAGGCAGGATAACATGCCCATAATTACAGCAGTTGGGAGGCTAAAGCTGGAGAATTAAAAGATTGAGGCCAACCTGGGTAATTTAGCAAGACCCTATCTCAAAATCAAAAAATAAGAAGAGGCTGGAGATGTAACTTTGTGGAAAAGCACCCCTAGGTTCAATCCCCAGTACTGCAAAAAAGAAAAAAATCAGAATAATTAGCATTTCCTTCTTCTTATCATTTCTTTGAGTAGACATTATTTCAGTTTCTTTTCTTTCATTAAATATATAATAGGTTGTTGCAAATTAGTCACCCTACTGTACTGCAAAACGGCAGAACTTATTTCTCCTAAATTGTATGCTCCACTATTGTCAGCAGAATTTTCTTCTTTTAAGCCATTTACAAGTTTTCAATTTGTAGCCTGGTGCTTTCTTGATCTTATCTATCAAAAGGTGTCAACAGAAAGATTTATAAACATCAAAAATCATGGTCCTTCTTCAGATTGTATTTAAATTGTGATTTGTTGAGTAAGCGTTTGGACTTCATAGCAGAAATAATAGCTGAATTTGCTCCATGCACGCAGTGGCAACACCACCACCACTGTTGAAGCCAGAATTCAAGATGGGCAGTTAGTGTAGCACAGGTAATCACACCAGATCAAAAAATGAAGGCCAAGAAAATGGAGGCCAATTTGAGTCCTGGAAGCTGGAAACTGCCCCTGGGAGATTGGAATGTTCTTGTCTCCAGAGCGCTTTGATACTACTCCTCCCAAAAAGGTTGTTAATGAAACAACTTCTGAGCAGACAGCTACTGATCAATGCCCCCTGGGCTGCTGCTCCCTTCCTGCCTGGCACTCCACCTTGGCCCTTCGAGCCCACCTGATCACCATGGGACCATTCTACGGACATCTTCCAGTCACTATGCAGGATGGGGAAAAATGAACAAGATAAGGGAGAAGAATGCAGGAGAATAAGGGAAACTTTAGTCTATAAAAGAGGCAGGACGCTCTCACTTCTTGAGATACCAGAATACCAGCCATGACCCCCTTCTCCCTCCTAGAAGAAGTCTGTGTTACTACCTTTAAATAAAACCTGCTTTATATTCTTGCTCAGTGTGCTTCTCTAATTTTCAAACTTCAACATTTGAGGAAGCAGAACCCAACACTGATAGCCGGCAGTATCACTGTCATGAGTGACAATCATATTACCACAGTTCTTCCTTTGGGGACTCCAATTATGCCAGTGTTGACTCTCCTTTACTTGTATTCTAATAGCCATCATTTTTTAATTCTTTGTTATCTATTTCTAAGTTCATTTCCTTTTGCTTTTCTTGTTTCTATCTTCTTTGTCTTTATTAAACTTTAATCTCTACATCTTTATCTCTACATATGGTTCAAGTGAAATACTGCTATTAGAAACCATGTGGAAAAATATTATATAATGTTAGAAATTATAGACTAAATTTCTACCAAACACTTTAAAAACAAATAGTAGGATAATTTCAATGTGCTAAAGCTATATTTAAAATCTTATAGAACCAATATATATTTGCTACTGAAAATGGCTTGAAATATGTTATTTGGTAATGTTATTAGTAGACAAAGTAGTATACATACTTTAGACAAATCCAAAATGCAAAACTCAAATGGGCAAAACAATAAATCTATGGAATGTTTAAGATAAGGGTAGTGTAGTCATTACAAATATTCACTATGGGATTATTATTATAAATGCATTGGCCTGTGTCATCTACAGACAACTATCATAAATAGATCTATTAAGCTCTAAGTAAACTTATTCTTACACATTTCATGTGTAGAAATGGACAAAGATATTAAAAATCTGGCCCCTGTTAATATGGTACTCAAGCTCCTCTAACTGATTTTCAGGAACTGATTTTAAAAGGGGATATACTTTAAGAATAGGAGAACTATCTTATGTCTATTGACAAAAGGGCTTTTGCTAAAATTATGAATTTTTTCTTTTTATTCAGTCCAGTTATCAAAATGTCAATAAAAGCAATGCATAAAACTATATTTAATACTTTAAAATAAAATTTCCCTACTGGATGTTTCATGAGTCTGACCAGAGTATGGGTTTATCAAGTTTGTCAATATGATAGCCCTTATAAATTGATATTCATTTAATCATTTTTTCAACAATTAAGTTTTATCTCTTCTTTCCAGTTTTATTTTTCTCTTTTCAAACAAAATATAATACCACCAATTCATTAAATATAGGCACAAGCTCCATCTCACACTGTTCAATGTGATTTATGGAGTTTACCAGAAGTTCTAGGTCTACATCCTCTAACTCTAAATGGGACAAAATGGTTCACATAGAATTCTCAGAACTTGTTCCTTAGAATACCAGTAATATGACCCCAGGTAGCATTTTACAATCCCAGGCTTATTCAATGTTGCAGTCATTTTTATGCTCATTGTTAAAATAATTTATTTGTGATAATATAATTTTAAGAAATTTAATAATAAAAAATATTTAAATATAAATATTTTTACTTACAAGTGATACTTACAAGTAATACCAACCAAGAAGGATCTTATCCCAAATTCACAAATTTTCTTCCATTTAGCATGAAATTTGGATGTGACTCCAGGGAGAATGATTTCTGCTGGAACATAGAACTGAATTGAATATGTCACAAAGATGCCAAAGGAATACAGAATTTTCACTGATTGATATAACCTGTTGGGAAAAATTGAAAATTTAGTCTTTCTTAATATGAATCTAGCTTACCTCCTTTTTATTTTGATAAGATAAATAAGAAATTCAGAAAAAAAAAAAAACTTGGACTAGAATCCACTAACTACAAACATTGTGAAAAAGCCAACTGATCTCCACTAACTAGATTTCTAGATGATATTTGAACTAAAGTGAGTACAAAGTACACTTTGACAAGTCTGGAAAGTCTGGATATGGCATGCAAAGGATGGTGACATATTGTTGGGAAGACTTCACTGTGGCCTAAGCTAATGTTCTCAGGTTACAGTCAGCCCCACCAAGAGCTGGTGTTGCTGACTGTGGTGGCATATGCCTATAATCCCAGAGGCTCAGGAGGCTTAGGCAGCATGATCAAGAATTCAAAGCCAGTCTCAGCAAAAAGTGAGGTGCTAAGCAACTCAGTGAGACCCTGTCTCTAAAAAAAAATACAAAATAGGGCTGGGGATGTGACTCAGTGGTACAGTGCACCTGAGATCAATCCCCAGGACCCCCTTAAAAAAAAGAACTAGTTGATGTTTTTCAACTTTCTTTTTAAAAATTAAGCATATTTTTGTGTCTTTGAAATCTTGAACCATAACTCAGCAATCTGTATTTAGAAGAAAACTTCACAGGAACTCTTAATAATAATTCTTCTTGCTTAAAAATCTTGGTATGATGTTATTCATTGAATAAATAACAGAAGTCCAAAAGGAGGTGTCTAAATAGTTTCAACTTGCAAAGTTTTCTAAATTATACATACTGCCTGTGTTAAAATTATGGTAATAAGGAAAATATAATTGTCAGGACATTGTTTTGTCTAAGTAAATTTATCTCTTTGAAACTCAGTACTTCAAAACAGCACAGAAATTTCACATTTCATAAATATTCTTAGGTTTCTTTTTTAAAGTATTTTTAAATAGATACATAATAATTGTACATATTTGTAAGGTAAACCACTGTAGTATATTTCAGTACATGTATAAAATATGTGATCTCTACATTGTAGATAGCTACATTGTAGATATCCTATCAAACTCAGCATGCATAGCTTGATAAAAATTTTAGTAAATTTCCTTTGTCTTGCAAGATTTTATCTATTTATTTGGTACCAGGGATTGAACCCAGGAGTGCTCAACCACTAAGCCATATCCCTAGCTCCTTTTATATTTTATTTTGAGACAGGTCCCCCTAAGTTGCTTTTAACTTGCTTTTGAACTCCTGCCTCAGTCTTCTGAGCCGCTGGGTTTCAGATGTGTACCATAGCACTCAATGAAGATTTTTTTGAATATTAAAACTGACAATGAATAGAAAAATATACAATCACAGGTCTCAGACAAATATTACAGAACCTACTCCCTTAGGCTATAGAAAATAAAATTAATGTGTTCTATTTTTAACTTACCAATATTTCCCCACAGTCAAAAGAAAACACCCAACCACTTTTGTTTTTTAAAAAAACAAACTAGTGAGGAGGTAGGGGACTGAATGTGCAGTGGCATTAGGGGCAGTGATTAACATGTGTATTTTCTTTTAGCAGCAACATGATCTATTATCACAGTCTTTTAAAACACTTAAGAGTTGTTCTGTCCCTCCTAAGAGTTCTAAGCACAGGGAAGAGTATTTTCTATCCTGGGAACAAATCATTGAAAAAGGATATAACATATTCTACTTTTGGCAAAATGTTTAATTAGGCCTTAAGTTTATTTCTGATGTCTTAAGATTTGAGTAGTAAGGATTATAAACAGTTCTTTAATCTGTGGCCAAGCAAGAAGGAATTAAATAAGTATCCTGCTACAACATATTCATCACAGAAGTAAAGAGGAAATAAGGCTGAGTAAAATTGGATTTAAAAATACTACAAATAGCAGTTAGGAAAGAAGGAAGTCCTTAGGGCCAGCAATAATACACCTTAATTTAAAAATTAGCTAAGGAAGTATTTCTCAGCTCAAGGCTTAAATGTTAAATGTAAATGGTCAAGTTACTGAAAATATGCAAAATAACCAGAAGACAGCTGCTTCATATACTCTGCTATGCAATTACATAAAATTAAATAGTCTCATTAGTTTATTAGTTTAAAAAACGAATGTTCCTTTTTTCTAATTACATTTTCACTTTCATGATTTGAAAATAGGGTTCATAATAAACTTAAAAATACACATTTTTGTGTATAATTTATAACTGACAAAAACTGAAGTTATAAAGGCTCAGAATCTGTATTATTAACACTATTCAAAAATATTAACTAAATGAAATCACTGTATGAGTGTTACATAGAGTAAAAATGAGAAAGTGATCTAGATCTTTTAAAGTCAGTATACCTATGACTCTTCAACAGAAGAGTAATATAAAAATAAGAGTACCTACAAAACTGCTACAGTTGAACCATTTCACTTTTACCTCTTTTCTGTTTTAAGAAACCACTTGTGTTTGTCATCTGTAACACACTAAATTCTTTTTCTCTACCTAACTTTTCTACAGATATTATACAACCTTTGTTCTCATTTCAGTTTCAAGCAAGTATCTGTGGTAAGGGAATTTATTCTGAGGATACATAAGCACATAAAATGACTTTTAGACACCATTTAGAGCACAGGACATAGTGCTTTAAAACTTCTCACTACCAAAGCTTCTGAAAGCCAGAAACCATGTTTTAATATTCTCTGTATATCCTTCCAAGGCACTTAGTAGTTGATACTTATTAAATACTAGCTAAATTATTATTAATGATTAAATGGGTATGATAAATAATTCTTAAAACTACATTCATTCAATATAACAAAATTAACAATACTTCAAAGAATAGAATGATTAATACTTTAAAACAAAACTTAGTATGCTTGAAACAAAATTTAACATCTCAGTAAAGGCCAGAAATATATTTTTAATAATTTATTTTGTAGCCAATAGATGGAATCAGTTTATGGGAAGGATAATGTTTCAATGAAAAAATTAGTTTTGAAGATGCAAGATTTCAAAATTTACAATGCTTTAATTCTTCTCCCCTCATTGACTAATAAGTTAAATGCCTGAATTTTCAGATATGGATAACTTAAAATTGTTTTAAAAAGTCAACATGGGAAATAAGTTGTTGGCTCATTCTCTTTTTCTTGAGGTTATATACAGAGGCTACCTTGAAAATACTCTGATAACTCACTTTCCCTCTTGGACCCTTTGTGATACCAGGTTGAGAATTTCAACAGCTTAGCTCCATCAAGAAGTCATGTTAATCGATGACTAGCTACAATCCTTACAACAGCTTCACCTCATTCTAAGCTAAAAAAAAATAAGGCAACCATGTTTATCTAGCATTCAGCACTAGACCCAATGCCTTGAACCAGTAACTTTCACAGTATGGTCATTAGGATACAAGCATCATGAGATTTTTGTATGTTCCCTCTGTACTCTAGAACATGGAACAGTAGGTATCTGGGAAGGCACACAATAAATATCTGTTGGATTAATCAGACTTTGGAAGATGTCCTTCATTTCAAATTTAATATAATTAATAGCAATCATTCTGATGTGGAAAGGCAGAGACAGTTTAGAGCAAATCCCCAGTGACAAGCAACTTTGCTATTAGAAAACTACTAAGAAGTTATGAGGGATACACAAATTTTTTTTCACTTTCCTTACATTTATTTATTCATTCTCATGCCTCTTGGTAGATCCACTTCTGCCTAAATACTTGTACTTTAGGTAACTACCTCCTTAGAGTTTAGTCCCTTGACTACCAGTAGGATCGACCAATACAGCTTGATTACCTGTTGGTATTTATCTGCTTTATGTCCTAGAATATTTAGGCTCCTCACTCCTGTAGGCTACAAACATGGGCTCAGACCTGAGTTTTATCCTGCTCAGGGGTTTAAAAATGAGTTCCAGTACAACTGTCTTAATAAATTTTAAAATATTCTACCTCATCCCTTCTCTGTTCTTACTTTTTAGTTTATTTTTCCTAATTAATACAAACTTTACAAAGAAAGTCACAAGTGAGACAAAAGAAGTCACCTTACTGCTTCTCATTATCAGAATTAAAATCCAATATCTTTCATATTTCCTATAAGTGTTATGTGTATTGATTTAAAGATTAGCATGTGAATGTATTTTAGGCAATTATTTTTCAAATTCTAGATCAAGACTAATTAGAGGGTTATGATATCAATTTGTGGGTTGTGAGTAGTTTTTTACTAATTATAAAGACTGGGACAAAGTATCAGAATGGTTTTATTTAATCTTTGATTTATTTCAATTATTTTGTGTGTGTAGGAAGATAATATTTCATTTTTATGTGTACACACAGAAACTCACATAACACATACATACACATATTTGGGTTTTCTATAAAAGAGCATATTTCCCATTCTTACTATAGATTGCAGTTCAAAAAGTTAAAAGTCACTGACTGAAATGAAGTAAGCAGGCATAGTTAAGTTATATAATAGGGAAAAACTGAAGGAACAGATCTTGTGCTTTTGACTTGTAAGAAAAAAGAGCCACAAAAGTAAACAAATGAAACTCAAAACAAAAAGAGAGATCTTTGTTCCTATGAGGTATATACCATCACTGGTGGACACTTGGTAAAAGAGAACACAAATATTACTATTGCTATCTCAAGTCCTCTCAAGACCTTGTTAAATCACCACTGGCACTCAGTGATTACCCTCAAGCCTCTCTGCACCTTCAATTCTCCTTTACGATAAAGACATAAACCAAAAATCTCCATCTTCTGTTCTAAATTCCATAAATTACTATTGGAGGAGTTGGAGGGAGATGAAATTTAAATACAACCATCTAGAAGAGTTTTAAATTATGTAGCATTCACTCCCAAGTACACTCAATACAATTCTTAATACCTCTGCTGCTAATCTAATTCCACATTCTGTTTTTTGTTTGTTTGTTGTTTGTGTGTTTTTTTCCAGATCAAACTAATACAAACACTTCCTACTTAGGACCTCCATGTTGGTAAGGAGATTCTATAACTTCAAGTAATACCAGTAACATGTCAGAATCTGACATTTACATGAAAAAACAATCCACATCAAATTATATGAAAAAAACCTCTTTGAATCAATCCTTATGAAAAGAACATTTTTATGGTCCATGTTATCATTTACATCACAGATTTTTGAAGTTCTACATTTGTCAGATTGACTATTTTCCCTTGGTTATTCTTATTAGCAACTGCCCTGAAACTTTTGTTTTGTTTTGTTACCTGGAATATATATTTCCTCCAGGATTGTGACAGTGTGCTTGGGGTTTTCCAAGATATAGGTTACATGTGGTGAATTTTTCTGAAGTACAGATTTTACTCCAAGGGAGTAATTTTGAGAGAAAGTGATTTTTTTTGTATAAAAAGCAACATAGATACTATGAACTAGAATGCAAAAGATACACTTTTTAAAAAGAAAGTACACACTGATGTTGTGCTGAATTTAGCACAACAGGACCTGCCCCAGGACTCCTGAGGGGGTGCTTTTCTCTTTTTTCTATTGGGTTGCTGCTGTAGTATGGATAAGTGTTCCCCAGAGGTGCGTTTTATAAAGGCTTGATCCTCAGCTTGGCAATTTAGGGAGGTTATGGAACTTTTAAGAGAAGAGGTGGGATCTAGTGGGAGGTACTTGGGTCACTGGGGGCATGCCCTTAAATGGAATAATGGGACCTTAGTCCCTTTCTCTTCCCCTTTCCACTTCCCAGACATGAGATAAGTGAGTGATTTTTACTCAGTCATATGCTTCTGCCATGATGTGCTGCCTAGTCAAAGGTCCAAACCATGGAACAGTCATGAACTGAAACCTCCAAAACTTTGAGCCAAAATAAACGTTTTCCATTTTATAAATTGATTATCTCATGTATTTATTAGAGTCATGAAAAGCTGACTAACACAGTTACTCATTTGGAAAAATGCTGGTAAAATATTTGTTCAGAACTGCAAGTCATGTCTTGACTATACTATTAGGCCACATAGGAAATGCTTCTAAGCCTACAATAGTATTTATGAATTTACTTTATTATCACATTTAAAATACATTCCTTGTTTCAAAAGCCAATGCATTACGTTGAACAACATTACTCATAACCAGCTTTTACAGATAACACCTCAGGAAGACTGAAAACAATAATATTTGGAACTTCTCTAATCCACACTTGCTTTATCCTAGGGTATCTCTCCAATTCAACCTTTTCTTGAAGAAATAGCCCTTAAAATCTCTGAGAGCATAGTTAATTTGGCATCAAAAGCCCCTTATATCTTGCCATGGCTAATAGTCATTAGTTCCCTGGAACACTCCTTCTTTGGTCATCAGCTTTCATACTCAGCCACTAAGCACACTGAACACACTGTACCTTCCAAGGCCTTCTGTTTTAAACACAGGAAGTGAAGTGAAGAAAGAACAGTAAGAAAGGAATCTCAGAAATAATCCTGAAATTATACCAATCAAAAGTTCTCATTTTACAGATGACTATAACTGTAAAAAGACAAACAAAACTCTTCCTGTATCCTAGGCATGACGATTATTTTAACATTCCCACAAGTGCAGAGATCAAAAAGAAATAGATTACCAGTCAATGAAAGCATATTTCCACAATGAAAAGGAATTAACCAAAAAAAATCTTCTCAAAGGAAATATTCATCTTGACATGCTTTCCTATTTTTCTATATTTCTGATATTTCTTCGGATAACTATCATAGGTTCACTAATGAAAAGTGTGTGACTTGCTAGACTTTCTTGAGTAGAAACTATGATCAATCTACCAGCCTCCTTTTAATCAAGAGTCCTTAATATGTCCCATTCTAACCAGAGAGCCATAACAATTAGAGGATGAGAAGCGGCTGTGGGAATAGAGAAAGATGAATTGGAGTTACTGCAAGGACAGTGTCATGCCCCAAGATTGAGCTGTGAATACTAAAAGCATTCCCTCTTATTCCTGCCCATTGTTCCTTCACCATGTTCTTACCTGTCTTGGTCTAGGAATATCTTAATTTGAATGTGTGTATACACCTTCCTCTATCCTTCTCCCATAAGATTTTCCTTACATGCTTTGTGTAAAAGAGCAGAGAAGAATTTTGAGATTGTTTCTACCTGTTTTATATTCAACATTAAAATTCCCTAATTCCCTGTCACATTTCTCAAAAGAAGACACACAAATGTCCAACCTATAAATGAAAAAATTGCTTGATGATACAATGAGGTATTTCACCTTACCCACATGAGAATGGGTCTTCTTAAAAAAGATGAAAAAAAAAATAACAAATGCTGGGAAGGATTTAGAGGAAAAGAGACTTTATACACTGCTGATTGAAATGTGAATTAGTATAGTCACTATGAAGAAAAGTACTAAGTCTCCCCAAAACTAAAATTATACCTATCATATCATCTACAAATCCCACTGCTGGCTATATCACCAAAGAAAATGAAATCAACATGATGAAAAGGCTCCTCTACTCCATGTTTATTGCAGCACTATTCAAACACCCAGGACATGGAATCAACCTAAATGTCCACAAACAAACAAATGGATAAAGAAAATGTGGTGTATATATACACAATGGAATAAAATCCAGCCATAAAATGTATGACATCCTACCATCTGTGACAACATACATGGACCCAGAAGACACTATGTTAAACAGGCAAAGACAGAAACTACATGATCTCACTCACAGATGTGATTGATCTAAAGATGTTGGTCTCAGAAGCTGAGAGTAGAATAGTGGTTACCAGGGACTGGGAAGAAAGGCAGGGAGTAATGTGGGGGAGAGTTGATCAATGGGTATAAAGTTATTGTTTGATAGGACAATAAGTTCTGATGTTATATGGCACAACAAGGTGAATATGATTAACAATAATGCATGATCTCTTCTCAAAATATTTAGAAGCAAGAAATTTGAGTATATTCACCATGAAGAAAGGATAAAAATTTGAGAAGATGAGTGTGCAATTACCCTGAGTTGAATACTACCCAATGATAAACACTCAAATGAAAACATTGCATTGTACCTTGTAATGTACAAATATTATGTGTCAACCAAAAAGTTAAAAATACAAATAATAAAATACCTGTCAAAATGCATGCCAAATTTTAAATTATTATTTTTAAGATTTAGTCTAAATGTTACTGGGTTTTAAGGGAAGAAAACATCTATTTCCTAGATATTTTACAGTATTTCAAAAGATGAACTATACTACCATATTTTTTAGCCTTCATTCCCTTTTGAACTAAAATGTTTAAGCTTCTAGTCCTTATGTTTAAAAAAGGAAAAACACAACTGAAGGATACAAAGTATATAATTAACTACAACATGGGTAAATTAAATAAATGCTAAACAACTATATATATGGATATATACATACTCTTTGCAATCATGACTCCATCCTGAAATACATTTACAACATTTGAAACATGTTTCCACCTTGAAATACAATAACAAAATGTCACTAAGGTAAAATTATGATTAAAAAGATAAACACACTGAACTTGTATTCCTTGACACCTGGAAACTATCCTACTTACATTCCTCTGACTTGAATGGCATCCTATGTGCATTTGTCCTAACAAAATATTTAATGTATTAAAAGCCCTAAATGCAAATTAAATGATAGACAAACTCTCATCAGGAAGACACACAGAAAATACATCCTGCTGTTGCTGGTTTTCACTATAATGGTGAGATATATAAAGTTTCACAGACTTCTAGCCAAGCAGCTGAAGGAGTAGTGTGACATTTAATAAATCAGAAATGTTGCATTTATTCTTTTCCTTTATCAAAACTAAGGCATTAACTTCCATTATATAAATAAGATATTAGGCCTATACCATAATCACTGCAGATACCTTTTTTAAACTCCCAAACACTAACCTCTAGAAAAAGCAAAAATCATATATTGCTTCATTTACAAGAATAGGATTACAATTTTAAAACACTAAGCTGCACCATTTCATGATTAATGAGTCCCAGTTGGATTCTGAAAAAATTTGTAAGTACATACGGTATAAAGCTGATCAGTAAAATATCAAAGATAGGATCTGTTATTTTACTAGGAACCCAGTGTGTTTGATTTTTTGGCAGCAAGGATGAGTATTAATTTTTCTATTACAGTGTGTCCATATTACAAGAATTCATGTTTTGCTCTTACACTTGACTCATGTTTGGAATACTTAGAATTTTTTAAATTCTTTTCTTAAAAATCCCTCAGAGATCTACAAATTCATAGATGGTCTCCTCAGTGACTTATGAAAAAATCTAGATTACACAAAGAAATCACAGTGAAAGTTCTAAATGCTTAAATCATAAATCCAATAACATGCCTCTACCATTGAAGGCCATAAACTATATCTATGAAACATAAAAACTAGGATTAATTAACTCATATCCACCTACCATACATCCTGGGGAAGATTCAAAGTTATGCTGCCTTTGATTTCATCACGAAAGCACATATATCCTAAAGTAGCCAATGTCACATACAAAGTTGTAACAATCCCCATGCCAATATTCAGTGCTTGAGGGAAGCGTTTTGAGTCTTTCATTTGGTTTTCCAGTGGAAGGACCTAAAATAAAAAATGCAATTATTTTTAAAAGGAATGTGATACAAGTATGTTTCAAAATAACAGGGTCTCATATATATATAAATTGGTCTTTTTATAGTTTATATACAAAATCTTTTTCTTTAAAATAACACATATTACTATTAAAGGACTTTTCCCATATCCTATATTTTCTACACTATGCATTAAAATTTTTTTAAAAATATTTAATAATCAGTTCTTAGCAGACAAACCTGTCATTTTTTAAATAATCTTTTTATTTTGGAATAATTTTATATTCACAAAAAAGTTGCAAAGGCAGAGTTCCCATATATCCCTCACAAGCTTCCTTTACTGTTAACATATTACCATGTTACACTTGCCTACAACTATGAACCAACATTTGTGCATTGCTAGTAACTAAACTCTAAACTTCATTTATATTTCATTAGGCTTTCCCTTCTTCTCTTCCAGAGTCCCATCCAGGATAATACACTGCATTTTGTCACCTTTCTTCCTAAATCTTTATTGGGCTCTGGTAATTTCTCAATCTTTCCTTGTTGTTCATTATCTTGACAGTTTTTAGTAGTATGGGTTAACTATTTTGCATAATATCCCTCTATTCAAGTTTGCCCAACATTTTCTATGTGTGTAGTCTGGGATTATAGGTTTTAGAAAAGAATACCACAGAGGGGGAGGGCACTTGTCATTATATATGCTTTTATGCCTGGTGAGGTTCATTTTGATCACTTCATTAAGGTAGTTTGCCAGGCTTCTCTGCTCTAAAGTTATTTTTTCCCTTTCATCATGTTCTTTTTATGTTCTAAATCGAAACCATACTCCAAAGACTAATGGGGAATTAACTACACCTCCCAGAGGGAGACGTCTCCACATAAATCATTTGGGATTCTGTCCCATGTATTTATTTGCTTGATCATTTTATTCATATTAGCATGGACTTACACAGATTTAATACATGGAATTATAACCAAATATTCTTCTTATCCATTTGTTCACTTATATTGCTTCCACCTTGGCCACTGAATTCTATCAGGTTGGTGCCTGTGTCCCTTTGATGTGTCTCTATTCTTTTGTTTTTGAGCATTTCCTTACTTTCTGGTATTCTAGACTTATCTTGAATTTATTTGTTTCAGCCCTAAAATCAGCCATTTGTCTCTAAAGAACTTTAGTTCTTTTGTTGGAAAAGTGTACTTAGAAATCAAGATCTAGGATATGGCTGTGCATGTTTCTTCCAGGTGTCACTGCTTATTAGGTCCTATCAGGAGATAGAGCTAAGAAATACATGCATGTATACTAACACAAGTATGCACACCTCTGTAACTGGTTCTACATCTTAATGAAATTGTCAATTTCATTAAGGCTAATAAATGGTTTTCATTGTATAAAAATAACTCTTAAAGAAAAAAAATCAAGGTTTTTAGGTTATCTTCAAAACAATTTAGCTGTACAGTGAAAGACACTATGTAATAAAAAATAGCAAGAATTTATTAACTGCTTAAGTACAGCAGCTATTATTCTAAAAGCTGTGCAAACAGCATCTCAGACAGTTCTTAGAATAGCCCTGTAAGGTGGTATCTCTATTACTATCATGACTTTTCATGTGAATAAATCTGTTCCAAATGGAAACATTAACTGCTAAGAATAGAACAGCGCAGAGTACGGTACGGATGCACTTGAGACCATCCAGACCTGACATACAAGGCTGTGGTCAGCAAAAGTAGCACTGCAGTTAATAAAGGAAAAAGGGAAGGAAATGAATGTTTCCTGAGGCCTCCTCTGTGTCAGGCAGCATTGAAAATTATTTCCCATATAATCTTCATGGGACAGATTTGAGAGATAGTAAAGAAGAATCAACATGCCTGAATTGCTAATTGGAATGGAGAACCAAGCATTTGAGTAAGAATTACTCCAATGTTTCAAATTTAAGCAACTGGAAATAAAACTAAAAGAAAAAAGAGAAATGAGAAAGTGAAGTTGATTTGGGGTGAGAAAGTATGCACTGGACATTGAAGTTGTTGAATTTGAGATGGTCAGAGAAAAAAAACACTTAAACAGCAATGTCCAGTAATTAGCTAGATACTAAAACTCCCTAAAGAAAGAAGTTAAAATCTACAGTTGAGTCTACAGCAGTGATAACTGGAGCTATGAGAATTTGTAAGAATTTGTGAGAATTACCTAAAGGTGTGAGAATTATTTAAAGAAGTCAGAGAGCAAAATCCCAAGTAAAACACTAAAAAATTGTCTTTTAGACTGATTCTGTCTGGAGATCATTTAAATAGATATTTGTAGTGATTCTGCTCCTCTGACAAACCATGAGAGTATAAAACATAAACTATGGAACAGAATAGACAGTAATACTGTATTTTCCCACATCTACAAATTATGGGCAATAAATAAACTAGAAGTATCTTGAGTAGAAAATTTAAGATCTTAGAACCCTCAGGATGCTATGTTTCTTGGCATTAGTTTTTTGACAACACTTTTCCAAAACAAACATAACACAAATCTAAAGTAATAATTTACATTTGACTTTATATAATAATAACTTCATAACAATTTCAATTTCCTTCAAATAATCTAGCCTATAAAATATGTTTGGGTGTGCTTAAATATGTGGAGTATAAATAAAACAAATTGAGTTAAATTTTTGAAGCTGGTGAGTTAAATTTTTGAAGGTGGTGATGCTTACATAGAGTTCATTATACTACTCTCTAAATTTTGTATAGGTTTAAAATTACATAATAGGATGTTAAAATCATTTAATTTCCTTATTTTACAAATAAAGAAGTTTACAAATAAAGAGTTTAAGATTGAACTCTTGGCGGAAGAACTAAACTATAATACAAATCTACCATACCAAAATGGAAATAATGTTTCAGGAATAAAGAAAACTGAAATAAAAAAAAAACATGCATTTTTACATAGCTTCACAATGTTAGTCTCTGGTATGACTTAAAATATTTAAAAATAATACAGACTAATTCTTACCACTCCTATGCCTTCAAAAGCAAATACAGCAGTACCAAAAAAAAGTGGGTATTTTTTCCAACCAGCCACTATGGGAAGGTTGTGGGGATCTGGCATGTTCTGCAGAAAGGAGGGGGGAAAAATACAGATTATATATTTATTTATTTTAAAGAATTTAAAATGAAAGAGCAAAACCCTATTCTCCTGAGCTTCACAACAAGAAATGTAGGTTAAAAAATGAATGTTTCTTTCAATAAACACTTTAAGCAGCCTATGTTAAATGTAGCAAAGCTGTTAGGATTTAATTGCCAAAGCAACTGTATTCCTCATGGCCACACATTCCATCTGTGCAAAATGCTCCTGATTACCTGTTTCCACCTATAAGTTCCAGACTGTGCACACTGGGTGTGGCTCCTGCCACAACAGGAAATACAAAAAGCATGCTCAGGTCTGACCTGAGAGCCAAACTGTCAGTTAACAACCACAGCTGTTGGTTCTCAACAGAAAGTCATTCTCCACTCTATTGTCATTGCTCCTTTAGGCCTCTAAGATACTTGGTTCCTGACTCTCACTTTCTCTTTCAAGCTCTGCTGCTCCCCAGTACAAGTTTCTTCTGGTTTCAGTATTTACTCACCAAGCTGACAGTTGTTATTACCCTTATTTATGTATATGGACCTGACTCTGGTTTTGATTACATGGCATTGGCCTTATTTCCAATTCTCACAATCTGAACAAATTCACAAAGGGCCTATTTTGTTCAAAATCTCCCGCTCTACAATTCTTCCAGAAACCCAAGTCTGGTCCCCACTCTCTCATCATCCTGCATTTTCTGCCTTACCTGACTAGAAGGAGAATTCAAGGCCAAGAAGAGGATGAACAAAGCAACTGAAGCATGAAGCACAAGGATAATTTAGGGAATAGAAAAGACTGGAACAATGGAAACACAGGTAGAACTGTATGATATAAATGTGATACAGTACCAAAAACATAGGCCAGGGTCAGAATGAAAGAGGTTTGAAGGGTCTGGATTATTTGCTACCACTAAACTGTTAGTAAAGGCAAGCAGGATGCTATTTCACTTCTTCATTAATGAACTCATGCCATTCCCTCTACCCAGCCAACAACCTTTTCTGCCTAATAAGTCTTACATGTTCAGCTAAGGGATCATGAACTTCAGAAAGCCTTATGTGATCTTCTTTCCTGTCCCCTTATACTCTTAGTACTGTAAGAGAGAATATAGGTTTGGGAATTCAGAAAAGGGAAAAATGAAACACAGGCCCACCATAAGAGTTTGCAATTGAATTATTAATGGAGATTTGCAACAATTACCTCAGAAGCAACATATAAGATAGATTAGATCAGGAGGAATAGAACAGGGATTCTCAACCTTTTCTAGGTAATTGGCTCTTTGAGAGATGAAAGCCATACAGCTGCTTAGCAGAAAAACGTACGTGTATAAGTATATGTATATGTATATGTATATGTATATATATATATGTATGGGGGGAGAGGGGAGAGAGGGAGGGGGAGGAGGGGGGGAGAGAGAGAGAGAGAGAGAGAGAGAGAGAGAGGTGGGGGAAGGGGCCAGAGAAGAAGAGGTGTGTGGGAGGGGGAGCGGGGGGAGAGACTAAATCTTAAAAACAATTCTAAGGGATTTGCAGATTCCTCTAATCCTGAGAGGTTTTAAAGAAACTGGGATGAAAATCCCCAGAATTAATAATAAAATTAGTTCAGGTTATTCAGATATTTCATATAAAGGGATTACAGCCTTGTGTAGTAGAAGTGGATTGAAGCAGTGGCAGCAAATAAATGTGTAGAAGTAAAAGAAAACTGTAGAATTACATATATTCCCATCTCTTGTGATTGGTTCAAACTTTAAAGGAAAAGCTAATATACTTAATAAATTGATCCTGTGAGCCACTGTACTGACCACACAACCCTAAATCTCACAAGAACTCTCTCTATAGGGTAGGTAGCACCATCTTCTACAGCACTGACACAAAGCCCAGAAGCATATTTACCAAGACCCAAAACCAAGCCAGACTAAAAAGCCTGTAACTGTCACCACTACATAACACACTTTCAAACTAGCAGTATCCCCCAGAAAGAAACCAAGCTTTACCACTTGTCTGCTGAAGCCAGATGTGCAATAATGGTCTTTATGTGTCATTACTTTTAACTCCAAAGTAAACAAAAGTTTTATTTGTGTAGGAAATGTATGACATTTAGTTAAAAACACATAATACTTACCCTAACAACATACTGGTAAATTATCACAAGACTGACAGCCATGGAAATGTTGGCAAGGAATGAAAGTACAAATAGATTCTTTAGTTCACGAATGAAGACCAAAAGAATTATAAATGGAAGAAAGCAAAGCATGTATATCCTTAGGTCAATACTTCTTCTCTCACATGGATTTGACGAATTGGTACTGTTCGAAACAAATACTTTACTCTCCAAGAATCCTTCATGAACCTATACAGGATTACCAGGGGAATAAAGAAGGAGGAAAGATACACATCAACTTATAAGAGAGAAATGAAGAAAATTATAATCTACAAACATTATGAAAAATTCCTATGACACACTGTACAACAAAATATTTACATTTTTCTGGAGAGTCTGGCTTCTTAGAAATGCATATATCAATATAAGAATAATTAATGTAGGAAAACGTTCTTTGCAAGATAACTTATTTTTTGTACTGTAAAAAAGTTTACTAGAAAATTATAGGATGGGTTTGCTAACTTTATCTGAAGCTTTGTGACCATGATGCTCATGATCCCTGCAATGACTCAAAGATCCACTTCTGAGATCATCAAACTGGGAGCACATTTGTCTAGAATGACCAGGGGTATTCTACTTCAGCTCACTTTCTTCAGAATATAAAAAATATAAGTATCTCTCAGAAACATATAAAAGTCAAATTTTAAAATCATAGCCTAACTTTAAAATGTGTATAAAGCAACTATTTATAAATTAACATCTTTATCAATAAACATTACTAAGAATCCACAAAATTCACATTGCCATGTTAGACAATAATTTTTCGTAGAAAACTTGTACAGTATAAATCAACACTTAAAAACCTATTCACAAACTTTTATAATGCAATTTTTAGATTTCAAAAGAAATGCAATGATTTATAAACTTCATATATTAAAATTTGTCTCTGATTCAGTTAATCATGTAATCCAACTTTCTAAGATAGAAATGAAATTAAAGTAAAATTTAGAAACAATCTTCAAAACCTATAGCCCAGGCAAATCAGACTATAATTTAAATACTGGTGAAAAACTACTTGTGCCCAAACCTCCTTTGAACACATTGATATTGTCAAGGGTCTGGTTATATTCTTAAGAAACAGATCCTATAATAGTAAGAGCTAGTCTTTTTTTAGTACTTTCTATGTATCAGGTACTGAACTATAAGCTTTATAAACATCTCAATCTTCCAAATGAAGTGGGTAAAAGTATTAATTTAATCTAAACTAGAGAAAACTGAGGCTTATAGATGGGGAAAAAAACTTGCATAGTATCAAACCAATGAATGAGTGGTGATTCTAGGATGCAAACTCAGGCCTAGATATTAACCTGACCAAAATAATACCATCTAAAGGGGGTGTTCTGTCCAAGAAGCTACCCACCTCCACTTTGACATCTTTCTTGAAAAGTACCAAATATTAAGGGGCCAACAAACCAGACAGTTAAAACAAAATTCTAATATGACTTATAATTCATGCTTCTTTTTCTCTACTTGTTACTGAAAATCCAGGATAAAAACTGTTTAATATCAATACAAACACAAATGTCATCTTAGATGGTAGGGAATTTAGTAGATTTTTAAGCTATATAGGCATTTTATAATTCACACTGTCCTAAAAAACCCTCAAATTATATATACCATGTACCATGTAAGAAATGAACTGTTCACCATTTTCATCAAAACTTTATATTCTATTTTTTATAATTTGAAATTGAAACAAAATTATTAATTTACATTACTTGTAAATTAAGAAGATACTCAACTGTTGACTTAATTTTCTCAGTAACCAAATTCTTTAGAGCTAAGTACTTCTTATCAAAGCAGTATCTCTGATAATTAAATTAAGTAATGATCAAATTTAAGCTCTAACAAAAATTCCTGGCAAGAGAAAGGCAGTCACATAAACAAACTTTTAAAGGGCTATTTGAATTATTAGGTGCTTGGAAATTTAAAAATTAGTTCTATCACAATATCTTATAAAAATTTAGCATTCTCTGGCAGAAAGATGATTATAAAAGTTCTCAGGATTAAAAAAATACAATAAAAAATGTAGATACATACCTAGAGCAAGATTCAGGTAAACATTTGAGTCCTTTGGTGCCCTCTAGAGACAGAGATGGGCTAATAGGACTTCCTATGGTCTCACATGTTTACCAAAATGTAAAACACTGGAATAAATATTATAAAATAAAATTACTAAATTCAGTTTTTTTTTCATTTAGAGCTCAAATTTACTAAAACCCACTACTTATTAACTTTCAATGACTCAGTAATTTTATGATTAAAATTCCAAAGGTAGATTATGTGTTTTAGTAAAGCTAACTTCAGTATTAAATAATTCCCTACATTTGAATACTATTTTATATTTTACAAAGGCTTTCAGAAACTTTTTTTTGTCATCTAAGCCTCACAATAATTTTATGAGGAACAAGGAGAGATTTTGTATACTACTCCTATTTTACAAACAAGGAAACCAAGGCGTGGCCAAAAATAAGGGGATCTTGATTAGTGGGTGAGTTAAAACTGAGAGCAGGAATGTAAACTCATCTTCTGACTCTTGTCAATGAATCTGGTATCACTACATTTTTTCCTCTTACTGTAATATTCCTTCGTCACCCTCCATGTCCATATACGCTATTTTATCTATCTGAAATTTTCTAGACTATATAGAGCAAGAAGGGAAGAGTGATTAGAACCATGATGATCTACAATCAAAAGCACTAGGGTTATTTTTCTCCACTGACTGTCCATAATGGCTTAATGAGAACAAGAACAGCCACATGGCAGCTAAAGTGCAAGTTTCCATATCTATATGGCAATAAAACCCTTATTTCTTTATGTTAATGAAATATTACACCTTTAATTTCATGTACATGAAGGCAGTAACAATACCACCACAGTTTTTAATTATATCAGCAGTAATAATTGGCAAGGTTTAATTAACCAGTGTGTTAACACCTCTGGAGAGACAATGAAAATCTCTAACCTCAGGCTGCTTTAGTGACCATCTACCTGCTCTGCCCAGCAATGTGTTCATTGTTAACTTCAGCTATTTTCTAAAGCCTGACTGCTTGTCTTTTCTCTATGCTGCTCTTAACATATCCAAAAGACTTTCACCTTTCTATCCACAGCAGGTGTTCTCTCTGCCTCCTACAGAGACATGTTTTCCTTGTGTCTTCTTAGAAAATATACAAATAAATTAAATTTTTTATTCATTAGAAGAAACTGATACTTCATAGGAGAAAGTTACCCAATACTTCTAGACATTTATTGTCTCCACTTTTTCCACTATTCATGTCACATGCACGTACATACACACACACACACCCATAATATCTGACAATATCCTGTCCAGAGATAATCAATTAACATATTGGGTGGCAAATTGGGCAGACATCTAGGTTTCAGTCTAATTCCACTTGACTTAGAGAATATTTCTCATGATCTGTGAGATTTCTTCATAAAATGAGCATAATACAGCCTGCAGCGATGGCACATGCCTATAATCTCAGCTGCTAGGGAGACTGAGGCAAGAGGATTGCGAGCTCAAAGCCAGCCTCAGCAACTTAGTGAGGCTTAGAGCCTCACTAAGCAACTTAGAAAGACCCTGTCTCTAACAAAATATAAAAAAGTGCTGAGGATATGGCAGTTCAGTGGTTAAGTGCCCCTGGGTTCAATCCCTGGTATTAAAAAATAATAATACTTTACAGAGCCATTGCAAAGATTAAATTATATTTGCCATAGTTTGCAAACATAAAATTGTAAGGCATTATCAACATTATTCCTAGACTCAAACAAAACTTGCTAGTGGCTCTTTTAGGAGATATTAGAAAAGATACAGTGCTACCATGTTGCACAATCCTAGAAAGGTATTATTCCCATCATATTATACATAAATGATTGGTAAAATGTTGTGTCTTATCAGTTCTGACTACCAATGGCCTCATAATGGATTAGGAGTCCTAGAAATATAACATTTCTGAAGTTAAATACTTGTAACATGTAAAGCACACCATTTATAATGAGTAATGCCAATGAAAGCACAGACATTTTATTTTGGCATACAAATGAGAATAAAGAGAATTTAAATTAACTCTAATTGCTATTGCTCTTTTCTATCTTTTCCACATCTCTCTACTTGCTTTCACTAGTCTTTCACTCACTATTCTACATACAATGTTTGAGGGAAGACCTGTATCTAAAGGAACATCAGTGGTTTAGATTACATATTTATCTTCCAAAAAAGTTTATTTCATAAGAACTTAATTATTTGCAAGTATCAAAGGAAAGAGGAGATAATAAATAGACTAGAAATAGGATATCTGGAAAAACTAAATAGCAAAATTAAGCCAAAAAGAAACTACATAATTTATTAGAGCTCTCAGAGACATCATCTAAGATCACCCTCCTAGCCAAAACTGCCAGCAGTCACAACACTAATGTCTTGTCACCATTTTTTTTATAGATGCAAGAAGTAGCTAAGTAAGAAATCAAGCTAAAACAATCATGGGTGGACTGAAATAAAAGAGTTGACAAAGAAAATGGGAGTGAAGGGTGTATGAATAAGGATGAAAATAAGTGGCAGAGACACCACCAATGGGAGAAATTGAACAGAAGGGCTAAACCCTTTCAGTTAACAAACGTTTATTGACTACTTGCTCAAAAAAAACAGGTACAAAACCAGGTCTAAGAAATAAAAATAAAATTTTAAAATCCCTCTCAGTTTGTTGTGAGTTTATCCCCCCTCCTTCCAATCTAATAACCATATTGGTTCCTAGAAGCAAGGTACTCTTAGAAGCTAGTTTATAGAGGTAAACACAACAGATATTGTAGTCCTTTCCCTCATGGGCTTTCAGTCTACTGGTAAAAATTAATTTGTATATTAATTTTAATACAGTATGATTAAGGATATTTTAAAAAAATGTTATAGAAGCCAGAATAAAAAACATTAATAAACTGTAGCAAAAGTTGGGAAAAAGGATGGCATGGAGAAACAGCTAAAGGTTTCACAGAACAGATAAGACTGAAGCTAGGTTGAAAACTTTTCCAAATATAAATAAAACTTCTATGAACATTGAAAAGTGATACCCTGGACAAAACACTGATCCGGAGGTACAAATTCAGATTACTAAATAACTGGTACTCTTGAAAAGAGAGTTCCATTCACTTTTTCATCATTGAACAACTAAACTTGTGGTTTGAATATAATATAAAGGGATAGTCAAAATCAGGGGTTAGTAAACTACAGCCTTCAGACAAAATGTGGTCTTCTATTTTTCAAATAAAATTTTATGGGAATACATAGTTATTTGCTTATATATTGTTGTCTGTGACTAAGTTAAGTAGTTACAACAGAGACTATATGATATGCCAAGAGGAAAATCCATATTGTATGATCCTTTACAGAAAAAGTTTGCAAATTCTTGCTCTTAATATAAAATGAAGCATACTTTATACTTAGAAAAAGTGAAATATATATTTAAAGGTCCATAAAGTTTCTTTAGAAAACATAATTACATCAACATTTGCATAAAAATACAATTCTAAATATTACTATGTGTAATGCTTATTGTGCTACATATAGTCAGATAATTATAAAAAAGTTATTGACTGAAAAATGATTAAAGTAGATCGGGGGTAACTCAGGAATAATATCAAGCATAAAGAAATGTGCTTTAGCACCAATCAAAAATAAATAAATGAGGGAAAGAAAGACAGGTAGAGTAGAGGAAGGAGAATAGGAGGAGGGAGGAAGAGAGAGAAAGTAGGAGGGAAGAGGGACTGAAATGGAGTAAATAAAATTCCATGCATGAATGAGTTTGTCAAAATGAACCCACCTACTACATACAATTAATGTTCTAATAACAAAAGAAAAAAAGAAACGTGCTTTAGGATTGTTTTGATAGGAATGGTTATTTCAGTGTTTTGCATGTTTGCTCAAATAAGTTGTCAATCTCCACATGAAGGCTACAAGACAACTCCTCTTAAAACAAATCTTCATACTATGGGGAGAATTACAGAAAACTATATATTTTTAGACAGAGTGTCTTTTTAAACAATGGCATAATTACTGGATTTTAGTAATTGTTATGGTTTATATGTGATATTCCCCCAAAATCTCACATGTGAGGGTTCAAAGGGGAAATGATTAGGTTGTGAGAACCTTAAACTAATCAGTTATTTAATCCCTGATGGGATTAACTGAGTGGTAACTGGAAGTAGGTGGGGTGTGGCTTTGATGTATATATTTGTATCTGGTGAGTGGAGTTTCTCTCTCTGCTTCCTGATTTTCATGTGAGCTCCTTCCCTTCCACCACATCCTTCCACTATGATGTCCTATCTCACCTTGATCCCTGAGGAACAGAGCTAGCTGTCTATAGACTGAGACCTCTGAAACCATAAACCCTTAAATAAACTTTTCTTCCCCTGAAATTTTTGTGGCAGATCTTTTAGTCACGGAGCAAAAAAGCTGACTAAAACAGAAACGAATGCTCATTTTTCTACCTCCTTTGTGAGGTTGCTGGTTAAAACCTTCTATATTCTGTACAGAATATCAATATAAAGAATATGCACCAAAAGTATCTATGAATATGTTTTTGAGGTATAAGTTAGAAGTAACTAACAATCAGTAAATCATGTCATGTTTTGATTTGAAAGAATAGGCATTAGTGATATTATGGCAAGAACAGTCATATCAATGTTATGGTTTAGATCCCTCCAAAAGCACACATGTGAGACAACACAAGAAGTTTTAAAAGAGAAATGATTAGGTTATGATAGCCTTAACCCGATCAGTGAATAAATCCTCTGATAGGGATTAACAGTGGTAACAGAAGGCAGGTAGGGTATAGCTGGAGGAGGTGGGTCACTGCAGGGGGGCCTTTGGGGGTATATATTTTCTATCTGGTGAGTACAGCCTCTCTCTCTGCTTCCTGATCATCATGTGAACTGCTTCCCTCCACCATACTCTTCCACCATGATGTCCTGTCTCACCTCAAGTCCCAAGGAATGGCCAGCTATCTATGAACTGAGACCTCTGAAACCATGAGTCCCCAAATAAACTTTTTCTCCTCTAAAATGGTTTTTGTCAGGTCTTTTAGTCATAGCAGTGAAAAAGCTGACTAAAATGATCAACCATAGCAAAAATCCAAATTGCAAAACAGAAGACTAAAGGAACATTTATAAACGATCATTTATGAAAGGAATACATTTTCATATTCAACCAAGGCTTCCATAGAAGAAATACGATGTTATCAGCAAGGCATTAGATTTCACTAATTGAAGAAAAATACTCACTTGTTTCACATTTTCAGCTAAAAAGACAATATAAACGCTGCAAAATCCCAGCTGTGTTATCACCAAAAAAAAGTCAACCATACTCCTAAAAGAGATATCCACAAGTATCAGTAAGAGCTAATAAAAAGTTAATGTATTTTATTGTCTCTCTTTTCAATTGTTTTTAAAATATTTCATACATTTTACCTCCTTAAATTAAAAATGTAAATATTTACTTCCTACACAGATAATTTATTTATGATCAGTACAGCACTAGATTTATTATAGAATTCGATGGAAATTAAGTTAAAAGCCCAGTATTGTTACATCATTACCTCTTTCTGAAATCCAACATTTTAAAGGAAATCTGCTTATAAAATGATTTTGTGAAAATATTTCATCTCAAATTAAGCCCATCTCTCTTATTCTCAAGATCTTTCTCAGATCAATCAACGTAGAGTATGTTTCACCCTTTTCAGCTTCGTGTCATTTGAAAATATGATGAGCGTGCCTGTTGCTATCCAAATTACTAGTAAGAATAGAGAATGTAAGAGGATTGGGAGTGGAGCCCTAAGTCATAACATAAGAAACCTTTCCAGTAGCTTTTCTCCATTCATATTATTTAGTGAGGTACTCTAGAAATTTCTGCTTTGTAAATAATATACAGAAGTGGGGAATATCACCAGAGACATCAAGCAAAGTGAGTATTATTGGATATGGCAGTTTTCAAGTTATAAATTTACCTACATATTGCTAATATACACACCACATTTCTTCATTTTTGGTCTAGAAATAATGAGTGACTACTATAGCAAGCACTTACTAATTCATTACAGTCTCCTGACTGTCAGTGACAACAATGCAGTCTACAAAATCTATAGATTTTCCTTCTTCCATCTAAAACTGGAAGGCCCTTGAGTGTCTTCATTGTTCTAACTACCATTCTCCATGGTTCTTCTGGGATCTTATTTGTAATTTACCTTGCAACCATGAAATGAATTCAAGTTTATTTTATACCATGAATTACATGGAAGCATTTTTTTAAGAATTCCATTAATATCTTTTCATCCACTTTTAATGTTAGTGTCCCACCAACAATCATTTCAGCCACTTCTATCAAAAAGCCATTCTTCATAGAAAAGGGAGAAAAACCTGTCTCTAGTTTGGGGCAGAATAAAGATTTATTTGGTATTCTAGCTTCTAGGGGCAAGTCCTTTGTTGTTAGATTATTTCTTCCTTTTACTTGTATAACAGTAACACTGAGAAACACATAAAAAAATCTAACTTCCTGAAAATCTCTGAACAGGCCACATTAAACCATAAG